>OU898281.1:18338924-18481289 GCA_918026665.1 Diabrotica balteata | reverse complement strand
AAAATAAAGATCTTTGCTTGTTTAGCGTTAAATCTTCTAATATCTCGAATAAGGAATTGTTTAAAAAATCAAGATACATATCAGGATTTAAATTTTCAGGTAGAATATGATAACCTATTAATTTGTTACCTAAAGTTGCTGCCCAAACATTAACTTTAAATGAGTGTTGGTAATGTGATACCCTTTTGATTCGTGGATTCTCATCACACCAGTAGTGTCCATTATGGGAGTTAAACATACCTTGTCGCGTAAAGATGGTGTCGCGTCCGTAAAAAAAATGCATTTTAACAAATTTGGATTGTGGGCTGTCCTTTGTTGCAATGTTTCACAAAAATCCACTCTAATCGGTAGATCATCTGGCAAGAGCTCTTGGACTCGTCTGTAATGATAAGGATGTAACTGCTGTTCTTTCAGTATCCGCCAAGTACTTGAAAAAGAAGTATTTGTTTGTCTTGCTATATTCTTTACGCTAACTGTTGGATTTTGAATAAGTAAATTGAAAATATTATTTTCTTTATTAATTGTTCTTGTAATTCTTGGTCTACCAGAATTTATTTTATTTGGTCTCACATTTCCAGTTTCTCGACAACGTCGTTCAATGGCTCTAAATGTTTTTTTACTTGGTAAGTTTCTTCTAGGAAACTTTTCTGCATAACGTGTCACAGCTGCACTAGAACATCCTAAACATTCGCCATAACATGTTAATGTATTCAACATTTTAGTACATTTTGATTTGACTTTACAAATAACAAAGTTTCAAAACTCTAATTATTGTTGATTTATCGTCATAACAATCAACAAATGTCAGATTTCCATGGCACACTTGGAGAAAATAGAGGTATACCTATTAGAACTTTACCATTACTACCAGCATCAATTATTACTTCGGAATTTTTAAATCAAAATATTCCAAAAACGGTACACAGTATTAGGTTTTATCAAAAGTACCTTTTTCGTGTAAAATTGAATGAGGTTTAAGTTTACTTAAAATGTTGATTAATAATTATACTCTTAAAAAAGTTATATTGACTAATATTTAGTACGATCCGTGTAACTAGCGCCCTCTATGAGAATCAGATATAAAAACAAATTCATGGGATGTATCAGCTTCCAAAACATTTTCGTATAAAATTTGATTACAATGTTGCCAGTAGTTTCGGCAAAATCGTAAAAAATGCGTATTTTTTTTTTCTTCAACGCCCTGTATCTTGAAAACGGATGGTGTTACAAAAATTTTATACTAAGCAAACCCCAATTATTTTTCAGGTTTTTACCTACCCTAGAGAAGGTTACCTTTTTTTGAAACACCCTGTAGAAGTATCTTAATGTATGTATAGATGTATTACTATTTAATTGTTTATTTTCTGTTTTACTAAAATGTGTTCATTAGTACGTAGTAAGTTAGTGATTATAAATGATCGATCAAAGACATAAGGTGATGTACAAATAATGTGAAACAATAAGTGCTTACAATAATTACTATAGAGAAACAAGTTATAACGTTAACACAATGCATTGTTTTCTAATTCAATACGTTCCGAAATTTTGTGGATTTTTTCCCTCTCGGTCAAAATCAAGAAAAATTGATATTATAAATTATTTGTGTATATTTGTATATATTCTTTTAGTGAGTATTTTGTGCTACGATGGACTGCTGTATGTAAAAATCATTTTTTTTATACCTTACCACCAAGCTAGTCGGATTTCACTAATGATAGAGTATTCAAGTCAAATATTTTTAATTATATTTAGCTGGATGTACAATTTCAGAAATACAAACAAATGGAAAGAATTTATTTTTCTCGTTAATCATGGTATGGATATGATAATAATAAAACTCGACTTTATTGGTGTTACAGGTGTTTTGATTATACTGATAGCAGCAGCATGGGATGCAGTCTATTTCAGAGATTTTAAAATTGATAATATTGGACAGTTATGTTATGAGATTTTTTATAAAGTTTGGTATTTTACTACTAGTGCTTTTCTTTATCAAATTCTATTAGTAATTGACAATTTTCAGATTTGTTTTGCAAAAGAGTTACGGCATTTACAGCCTAATCGTTTTCTTACCATAGAGATACGCTTACAAACGCTTTTAAATGTAAAGAGATTGGTAACTAAAGCTTCAAAAATGATTAAATTGTTCAATGAACTTTTTGGTGTAACTCTAGTGATAGTAAACAGTCTAGCAGTCTTAGATTTGCAGTTTTCCTTGCTTATATTTTGGGACTCATTTAATAATGGATTTAACACGTATACGCTTGGAAGAAGTATAATGTTTTTGGTGAGTTGTAATGTTGTGAATTTTAAAAAACTGTTATTTATTCATATTATTAATTATTCGTGCAAAAAAAGAACTATCAATCCAGTTTCTCGTACATACAAATTTGTTTTACAAACTACTTTTATAGTTTGTTTATCCGTTTTGAATTTTGGCAACCATCATAGCAATTTGTGATGTTACAAATAAATACAACCATCACAAAAATGAATATAATACAAGTATACGCACCATCAGAGGACAAAGAAGAACATGAAATGGAAACATTTTATGAACAAATTGACTCGGCATTGAAACTGACCAAAAAAAGGGACATCACAATAATAATGGGAGATTTGAATGCTAAAGTTGAGAAAGGAAGGACAGATGATTTGGTAGGAAATTTTGGATTAGGAAATAGGAACGAGTCTGGTGAAAGACTGGTACAATTTTGCCAGGAAAACAGAATGGTAATTATAAATACCTTTTTCAAACTACCCAACAGACGTTTATACACATGGAGATCTCCACAAGACACAGAACATCACATAGTGAGAAACCAAATAGACTATCTACTAATCAATGAAAGATACAGAATCAGCATAATGTCAATTAAGACATACCCTGGTGCAGATATATCATCTAATCATAATCCACTAGTTGCAAGAATGAAAATAAAACTAAAGAAAATTAATAGCACAACCCCCAAAAAAGCAGTTGATATCAACAAATTACGAAAACCAAAAGTAAGAGAACAGATAATACAAGAAATTGATGAAGCAGTAACAAAGATACAACCCATAAAAGACAACACAAAAGTTAACATCAATGAGAATTGGACAGACATTAAAACAGCGTTAATGAAACCAAGCATAAGTCACCTCCATAAAAGTAAAGAATATAAAAAAGAATGGATGACAAATGAGATACTGAAATTAATGGATGAAAGAAGAAAACAGAAAAACAAAAAGAACCAGAAGTATAAAGAGATACAAAAAGAAATTCGTTTAAAAATACGCACAGCTAAAGAAAACTGGTACGGGGAAAAATGCGAAAAAAACGAACAACTACAAAATAAACACGACAGCTTTAATGCACATCGGAAGATCAAAGAGTTGACGAGGAGACAAAGTAACAGACACAACATATTAGTAGACGAGAGTGGAAACATTATTATGGACACAAGAAAAATTAAGAGTCTGGAAACAGTACATAGAACAACTGTTTAAAGATCAAAGAGACAATGTAGATAACGAATACATAAACAGTGACACAGGACCAGAAATAACAAGAGATGAAGTGGAATACACAATTAAAGGAATGAGTTCGGGGAAGGCTACAGGCCCAGATGAACTACCAATAGACATAATTGAACTCATTAAGGCAACAACTTAATAAAGATCGTGGAACTATTTAACAGCATTTACAAATCTGGTATCATACCTAATGAATGGCTAGTAACAACAATAATAGCCATACCCAAAAAGTCTTAATGCGAGACAATGCTCGGAACATCGCACCATCAGTCTCATGTGTCATATATTAAAGGTCTTCTTAAAAATCATTCATCGGAGAATATATAAAAAATTGGAAGTTGACATCGGACCCTCTCAATTTGGCTTTAGAGACGGACTAGGAACTAGAGAGGCACTGTTTGCTTTTAATGTTCTAACACAACGATGCTTAGACGTAAATCAGGACATATTTGTGTGTTTCCTAGACTATAACAAAGCATTTGATACAGTTAAACATAGGCCACTGACGCAAATACTGGAAAATAAAAATATTGATACAAGAGCCATGCGAGTGATAAGAAATCTATACTACAAACAAGAAGCTACAGTACGAATTAACAGCTCGATATCAGATAGAATACAGATCAAAAGAGTTGTTCGGCAGGGCTGTGTGTTGTCTCCAACCTTGTTCAATGTCTACGCGGAAGAAGTTATTAAAAAAGCTCTTATGAACGAAAAAGCCGGAGTAAAGATCAACGGTCACCCCATTTGCAATATCCGATATGCTGATGATACCGCGCTCATAGCAGAAAATATTGACGACCTACAGAGATTACTAAACAAAGTGGTAGAAGCAAGTGAAGAATTTGGTCACTGAATACAAAGAAGACCAAATTCATGATAATTACAAAGAAACGTATCAATAATATCAACTTACATGTTGGCAAGAATTTAGTTACAAGAAGATTATTAATTGAGTTAATTATAACAATTTAAGGATTATTAAGTCAGTTATTTATGAGGTTATGAAGAGATTATTCAATGCTAGAAGAAGGCAAGTTAAATGAATTATTAAGTTAAATACAGTTGGAGATTAATTATTACTACAGTAATATAGTGACAGTTTTGAAGTTAATTCATTGAAATAAGCATTCAATAATACAACCACAAGAAGGAAGATATTAACATAGTTGGATAACCAAGGCTTAGTAAGAAGATATCAAGTGGTGATAATAACTTTAATTTTGGAAAAACTTTAGGCGTTCAGTGAAAGAAGGTACCAAATTTTGTTATTAATTTAATAATTGTAAGAATTTCAAATTTTAGATAGATTGTTTTAAATTGATATTGCTTATATTAGATAGATAGGTTTGTTTCATAATATTTATAATAAAGTTAATTTAAAAAAGTACTTACAAACTAAATCTTTGAGAACCCCGATAAAAACCCTATACTTACATATATCATTCAAATTTACTCATTGCTCATACAACAATAACACATCATAACAATTTTCATGCCCCACGTTGGGCGCCAAAATAAAGTATGGAATATCTAAAGTATGATAAATAATAAACTGTCTGGCACCTTTGAAATCAGCAGTGGACTTAAACAGAGTGATGCGTTATCTCCACTACTTTACTACAATAGAGGAGAAGCCATGAGGTCGGCCGAAATAAAAACGAAAGATATTTTCAACAAGGTGGAAGGAGCAACAAGTGAAGTAGGGCTAAAGATTAATAAAGAGAAGACAAAATATATGTGTATAAATAGAATGACACGAAAAGACAGAATAGGACAAAATGTGACGGTCAACACCTTCAATTTCGAAAGAGTACAACGTTTCAAGTATCCGGAGGCCATAATGACAGCTGACAACAATATCACTGAAGAAATAAAAGACAGAATCCAATCTGCAAACCGCTGTCTATTTTCACTGGATAAGCTCATAAAATCAAAAAATCTCACAAGAAGTTCAAAGATCAAAATCTGTAAATCCATCGTCAGACCTGTAATAACATACGGATGCGAAACGTGGACCATGACCAAAGCAAATGAAGAAAAAAGCTTAGACGCAATATTGTCCAAGAAATTAAATCACAGCGACTAAGATGGGCAGACCACGTGCATAGACTGCATAACGAAAGACTTGTAAAACTGGTATGGGAGGAGATTCCCACAGGCAAAAGACCACTTGGACGTCTCAGAATGCGATGGAGAGATAACATCCAAGCAGATCTCCGGAAAATGAACATTCCATTTGACCCTAGGTTGATGGAAGACTGAACAAATTGGAAAAAAGTTGTACAGTCAGCCAAGACCCAGCCAGGGTTGTAGCGCTACGTGATGATGATGATGGTTATAGATTTTCAGGTTACACTAATGATGGAATATATATTCCGGAAACGTTTTGTAATTGTGATAATAATAATAATAATAATAATAATAATAATAAAAAAAGCTGTACTACTCTCAACATCCCGATGTGTACGAAAATTTTTGGGAGATACTCCAGCATACCAAGTCACCTAGGGCTCGATAACACGGAAAGAGTCCCACCAGAGCTCAATCCTTTTGATACCGTAGGTATCTGGGATGAGTGAATTTTCCCCTTAGAGGGAGTGTGAGCCGTATGGCTTAATCTGGATAATAATAATAATAATAAAGGCCTTTATGCATCACGATCATGATATAGCCCAATTATAGTTTATTCGTCTTCCGGGTTTGGACCGTGTCATTTGTGAGTGACCCAAAAGTGGGTTCATCTCGACGTTTCGCTACAATTGTATGTAGCTTCTTCAGGAGAACAAAGAAAAAGAAAACAAAAGACAGGAAGATGGGTAGTAAGCAACGGTAACTCAGTTACTCAACGCAACCAGAGGCGAATACTAACTACCAAGATGGGCATTTGGTCACAGTAACCCAACTACTCAACGCAGCCAGAGGTGAAAACCAAATGCCAGGACAGGGATTCACGTCCAACAGCTCAGAACACTAACGCGTTGAGAGGCGGGGAGTGAATCCGACGATTACTCCGCTACCGCTCTGTTTATAGTCGCGGTGACCTGTCGTGTCGGGACGTATCGGCACACTCCGTGGCGCGAACGTCAAGAAGCCCGCGCTGGCCAATCATGTGGCTGCATCATGGTAGCGGGACCGGACGGCGGCTCTAGACTGAGATTCCAGATGGGAGACAAGTAGTATCCTTCCTCTCGATTGATATTATGTGGATTTTTTCGGATCTCTAGACCTGATCGAATGCATCTTTGTTGCTCTTGAATCCGAGTTTTGACGGAACGACGTTTCGCCAATATACACATGTCCACATGAACAAGGAATAGAATAGACACCACAGGAAGATAGGGGCGGTAATGGGTCCTTAGGAGAGGGTAGATATTATGAGATTTTCTTGGGTGGTCGAAAAGTAGTCCTGATACCTTCTTTGCGAAGAATTTTGCCAATCCTATCAGTGACATTTCGAATATACGGAAGAAAAGCCACAGGAGTATTACCCGAAGATTCTGAATTTGTCGTCCTAGGGTGTAAAGGGGGATGTGGATGTCGGTGTGTAATATTTTGAATTGTGGACTTGGAGTAACCGTTGGCGACAAGGCAAAATTCTTCGCAAAGAAGGTATCAGGACTACTTTTCGACCACCCAAGAAAATCTCACAATATCTACCCTCTCCTAAGGACCGATTACCGCCCCTATCTTCCTGTGGTGTCTATTCTATTTCTTGTTCATGTGGACATGTGTATATTGGCGAATCTGGTCGTTCCGTCAAAACTCGGATTCAAGAGCATCAAAGATGCATTCGATCAGGTCTTTTCTCCCATTCTGCAGTTGCAGAACACTGCCAAGAAACCGGTCATTCCATATTGTTCGAAAAAACCCATACTATTTCTAAGAGCCCCTTCTTTTATTCCAGGAAAATCCGCGAATCTCTAGAGATCCGAAAAAATCCACATAATATCAATCGAGAGGAAGGATACTACTTGTCTCCCATCTGGAATCTCAGTCTAGAGCCGCCGTCCGGTCCCGCTTCCACGATGCAGCCACATCATTGGCCAGCGCGCGCTTCTTGACGTTCGCGCCACGGAGTGTGCCGATACGTCCCGACACGACAGGTCACCGCGACTATAAATAGAGCGGTAGCGGAGTAATCGTCGGATTCACTCTCCGCCTCTAGACGCGTTTGTGTTCTGAGCTGTTGGACGTGAATCCCTGTCCTGGCATTTGGTTTTCACCTCTGGCTGCGTTGAGTAGTTGAGTTACTGTGACCAAATGCCCATCTTGGTAGTTAGTATTCGCCTCTGGTTGCGTTGAGTAACTGAGTTACCGTTGCTAACTACCCATCTTCCTGTCTTTTGTTTTCTTTTTCTTTGTTCTCCTGAAGAAGCTACATACAATTGTAGCGAAACGTCGAGATGAACCCACTTTTGGGTCACTCACAAATGACACGGTCCAAACCCGGAAGACGAATAAACTATAATTCTGACTCTGGCCGTGGAAGCCTACGATTTCATGTGATATAGCCCGTTTGGGTATTTTATTATATACCTTTTATAAAGGATTTTAAATAAAAATTTTTAGAAATTTTCAATTTACAAGAGCGTTGTCATCCTTTGTATTTGTATTGCTAACTTTAATTGATTATACACATATATTTTTAATATTATAAAGTACTAACATTCAATTATGTACAACAAAATGCTTTCTGTCAGTAATAATTTTCCTGTGCATTAAAAACCAGCTACTTTATTAATGAAGAATAACATAATGAATTTCCAATAACATAAAATGATACTTTAGTCTTCTCTACAAAAATGTGGCACATTTACAGCTTGAAAAAAATGAACCGTGTTATGATTCGATACGTTTCAAAATTCAGTGGATTTTTCTTCTTTCATCCAAAACTAGAAAGAAATAATGTCAAAATTTACCTGTGTATATTTTTTTATATTTCGGTATTAAGTATTTTGTGCTATGAAGGGATTATTTATTTCAGATTGCTTTGTATAATACAAATCCATCAAGCAACTCGAACTACCATACTTATAGACTATATAGCTCAACTATTTTTTATTATATTTAGTTGGTTATACAATTTCGGACAAATAAATAAATGGAAAAAGTTTTTTCAGCTTCTTAAATATGCTATGAATATTGCACCATTTGAACGCGACATTTTTGGAGTTACAGGTGTTTTTCTGATACCTTTGGCAGTAGCTTTTGATGCATCTTATTTTTTTTATTTAAAAATTGCCAATTTTGCTAACATGTATTACGAATTTTTTTGTAAATTTTGGTTTTTTATTACTTCGACTTTTGTTTATCATATTCTATTATTGATTGACAATTTTCAAGTAGTTTCTGTTAATGAATTGCGGTGTATAAGACCTCACTATCACCAGATGCAAATGTAAAGATATTGTTGACAAAAGCATCACGGTTAATTAGATTGTTCAATGAAATTTTTGGTCCGATTCTAGTGATAATTCATTGTTTAACAATCTTAGATAATTTATTATCATTGCTTATGCTCATGGAATTTAGACGTATTGAAACAAATTTATATATATCTGGACGAACTATAATATTTTTGGTAAGTTATAAGTTTTTTAAATATATTTCTTGGTATGATTTGGTTATTATCTTTAAAATATTTTACATACTGTTAACTGCTAAATACAAATGCTGAAAAGTTTTAAAAATGCTAGTACATTGCGAATAAGAACCACTGGAGCTAAAACAGCAAGTAGGATTTCCAGTTGTACTATCTTGCGTCTTACTTACTTACTTACTCCGTGGCATTACAACCCTTTGTGGGTTTTAGCCAACTCGACAACATGCCTCCACTGTTTTCTGTCTTAAGCAACCTCCATCCAATTCACCACGCCCATAGTGCTTAGGTCTCCTGCTATATTATCTCGCCACCGGAGAAGAGCGAGTCTGCGTGGTCTCCTTCCAGTTGGGACTTCCTTCCACATCAGACCTACTGTTCGTTCGTCAGAATATCTTCTGAGGTGTCCTGCCCATTGGAGTCTTCTGGACTTTATTATTTTTATGATGTTGGCTTCTGGGTAAAGTTCTTCGAGCTCTTTCGAGCCCCAAAGATCTTCCTTAGGATTTGTCTTTTCCAAACACATAGTCTCTCTTCCTTTGCCTTTGTTATCGTTTAAGTTTTGCTTTCATACATCACAACGGATCGTATAATTGTTTTATAGACCTGTATCTTCGTACGTATTGTTAGTTGTTTCGATTTTATAAGGTTTTGGAGGGCAAAAAGACATCCGTTGCCGACCTAAATCCTGTTGTTTATTTCTTGCGATCCGTTATTTTCTTCAGTTATTGTTGTTTCAAAATACTTGAATTCTCTAACGAGCTCAAAGTTAAAGTCATCGATGGTGATGCTGTGACCGTTTCAGTACATATATTTCGTAAAAAAACACAAAAGTTAAAACACTTCACAAATGTGTATTTAGGTATAAAACAAACAAGTTAAAACTTTTTTAAAAAAGTGTCGTCACATTTAAAGTTCTGGCAGAACGTTTTCGATCACTACGGATCATCTTCAGTGCCTAGTATTTGTTGCTAACAATATGGTGTTAAGACTTCCATGTTTGGATTGGTAAAGTGTCACATTTTACATTAGATAATGTTGATAGTGTAGGTCGATGACAATGGATGTATTTAAAATTAAAAATTTACTTTAGGGACTACATGTCCCCTAAGCTCGAATACTTGCACGTTGTCAGTTGAAGCGACGACACAGACCAAATGGCTGATGTCACAGGAGATAACTTAAAGACAGCTAAACTTGACAGGATTTCAGTATGTTCCGAAATTCATGTAATTTTATTAAACAAATTAAAAATTTAAATTTTCTGTCTTTTAAAATGAAGCTCAACTTACCAAAAGCAGCCCATGATAATTGTGTCCTTCTTTTAATTTCTAGGGTTTGATTTTGATCTATTATTAATATTGAATATCAATCTAAGAATTCTCTTTTGAGTTACAAAAACTCTAGAATAGAGTTTCTAGAGTTTCCCCACAAGATAACATTATAGGCCATATAGGAATAGACCAATGCATAATACACACTTATCAATTGATTGGTGTTAAATAGAGTTTTCAACTGAAGGATCGCATAGTAACCCTTATTCATTGTTTTGCAGACTTGAAGTAACATTTTCATCCCATGTCATATTACTTTCTAGAATGCTACCAAGAAATAATGTTGTATCACTAAAAGGTATTTCCTCAGAACTAACTGTGATTTTGAAATCAAAAAAGCTCTCCTACAAATGAAAAATAATAAGTCACCTGGCGACGACGGGGTCGTTGCCGAAGCCATAAAATTATTAGGCGAGAAACTGATACAAACGCTTTCCATACTTTTCACAGAATGCCTTGAAAGAGGAACAACACCATCACAATGGCAAAATGCAGTGATCATTCTAATGTTTAAGAAAGGAGATTTAACAAATCTCGTAAACTATAGACCAATCAGCCTCATCTTACACATATACAAGCTTTTTACAAAAGTCATAACAAACAGATTTTCAAACAAAGTGGACTTTTACCAATCATGCGAACAGGCAGGATTCAGGTCAGGCTTCGGCACAAACGACCATCTACAAGTTATTAAAAGCCTCATCGAAAAATGTATAGAGTACAATAAACCCCTCGTCCTAATATTTGTGGATTATGAGAAAGCATTCGACACAGTAAACCACCAGAAAATTCTAGAAGCTTTAAAATAGTGCCGAATAGATCTCCGCTACACCACTGTCATCAAAAATATCTATGATAATGCCACGGCATGCGTCAGACTCCATGAAGATACACACAAGTTCAACATTCATCGTGGAGTTCGCCAGGGCGACACCATTTCACCAAAACTGTTTACAACATTATTGGAATACATGTGTAAGCGTGCAAACCTAGACGAAAAGGGCATAAACATAAATGGAGAGCAGCTTAGTCACCTCAGGTTCGCGGACGATATAGTCCTGATAACAGACCGCATAGATCATGCCATCGAAATGTGCGAAAGACTCTACCATGCCTCTACACAAGTGGGTTTAAAGATCAATAACTTAAAAACACAAGTGATGACAAACCTTGTTCTGAGTGAGAACATCAACATAGCTGGAACAAGTATAGAACAAACATCAGCATACAAATATCTGGGACACGAAATTCGCTTAAGTAGAGATAACCAGACCAATGAACTAATACGTAGAATAGGGTTGACATGGGCAGCTTATGGAAAGCTAAGAGATGTTTTCCAATCAGCTCTTCCCATCTGCTTGAAGAGAAAAGTCTTCGATCAATATGTGCTGCCGGTTCTAACCTATGG
Organism: Diabrotica balteata; assembly: GCA_918026665.1. Classification (NCBI taxonomy): domain Eukaryota; kingdom Metazoa; phylum Arthropoda; class Insecta; order Coleoptera; family Chrysomelidae; genus Diabrotica; species Diabrotica balteata. The sequence goes on along the minus strand of OU898281.1, from coordinate 18,469,426 downwards.
TGTGGAGACGCTAACACTTCCTAAGACGTCCGCAAACAAAATTCGAACAACACAGAGGGCAATGGAACGGTCCATGTTGGGATTAACCCTGAGAGACCAAATACCCAACACAGAATTGCGCCGTAGATCGGGAGTAACCGACGCAATCAAAAGAATATCAACCTTAAAATGGAACTGGGCAGGGCACGTCGGGAGAACGAAGGACGGCAGATGGACAAAACGCATTCTTGAGTGGAGACCCAGATAAGATGCCTTTAGGAATAGAGGACGACCACCAACAAGATGGACGGATGACCTGAAACGGACACATCAAAATTGGATGCAGGCGGCTCAGGACAGAAATTTGTGGGGTGAACTACAGAAGGCCTATGTTCAGCAGTGGACGAGTATGGGCTGAATGATGATGATGATGAACTGTGATTTTATAACCATGGGATGGCTTAAAGAGCGAGTAGAACTGCATACAAATAGTTTTCTTTGCATTTACCATTAAAGAGTTCCTTTTACACCAGGTTGTAAATTCCTGTGCTACTAAGTTCATTTTTGATATGAGTTCGACTGCATTTGACTCGTCAACTACAATTTTTGAATCATCTGCGTAAAGAACTGTATGGTCTGCAGTTAAAAAATGTGTCAAATCATTGACATATAAAATAAATATTAAGGGTCCCAATACGGAGCCTTGCGGTACACCTTGATCAAGATTAAAAACAGATGACTTCTTATTATCGACTTTTACTAGGAATTAACGATGTTGTAAGTATGACCTTAACCAGTTCAAGAAATAACCCCGAAAACCAAGGGCTTCTAATTTATGCAGTATAATTTCAATGTCAATAGAGTCAAAAGCCTTAGTTAAGTCAAAAAAGAGTGCACCCATTTACCTTTTTCGATCCAAAGCAGCACTGATAGTGAAGCCCGCATTTAAACCGATGCATTTATTTTACGTGGCGATGATACAATGATACTATTCTATGGTCCGATCGAGAGTCGGTGCCTCGTTATTAACGCACACTTACGTCTCCCGGGTATCGGACTCGTATCAGTTTCCCGTTACGAGAGGGTTAATGCCGATTTTGAAATAAAAACTTTTATTTTGTGCCCATAATAATCCTGAGTTCTTAGTTGACCACCCCATATAATAAAACTTTAATTTAATAAGTGGCAATATGATAATGCTGCAATGACTTTAATTAAAGATTACTTTCTACTTTATTCAAATTGTTTACAGTCGTCCATTTATAAAATTGTACTTCTGTGTAATACAAACAGGCATTATAATTAGAGAAAATGAACTCAGCTTATTTAATTCGATGGGTTCCGAAATTTTGTGGATTTTTACCTCGGCGCTCAAAAACAAAAACAACTAATACTGTAAATTACATATGTTTATGTATTTATATTTTACTGCTGAGTCTCATGTGTTTCCAAGGGATAACATTTTTTAAAACTATTCTTCTATTTCCAGTACATAAAGTAACCCGAATGGCGGTACTTACAAACTATATATTGGAGATACTTATTATCCTGTTCAGCTTTATTAATAATGTCCGAAACAGGAAAAAGTGGAATCATTTGTTTTCAATCCTTAAATATTCTATGAGTTATTCAACATTTAAACGTGATCCTTTTCGGGTAACAAGTATCATGATGATACCTTTGGCAGTAGCTTGGGACGTAGCTTATATTTCATGCGTAACAAAGAATTTTGATAACTTTTGCTACGAAGCTTTTTCTAAACTTTGGTTGTTTACTACTAGTGCTTTTCTTTATGAAATTCTATTGGTGATTGATAACTTTCAGAAAAACTTTACTGAAGATTTACGTTGTTTAAAGATTAATTTTCTTCCGACTTCAGAAGAGTACTTAAAGACTTTTTTTAAAATAAAGCAATTAGTTATCATTTCATCAGAGATGATTAGGTTATTAAATGAACTATTTGGCTTAACTCTAGTAACAATATACATGTTAACCGCTTTAGATGGTTTAATCTCATTCCTTATGCTTATGGATATAAAAATAGGTGGAACTACTGTGTATGCGTTTGGAAGAACTATTATGTTTTTGGTAAGTTAAAGATCCTCGAGTAGTTTTATATATTAACACGTTGAGTGCCAGATAAGACCAACGTAGTCTCGTCCATTTCTGGAACGTAATTGCTGTGTAATACCAATGTGGAATCGTATGCAGCTTCGAAACATTTCGTTATATGAAGCAGCGTTGAAATCATTGTATTTATTTAACCCTGGTAAATCACACTTATTTTTTAAGGCATAAACTTTACACTCGGGTCTTAGAAACCCAAAGCAGTTTTTAACCAAAAAAACAGAAAATGTGAATATTTCATGGATTTGGGAGAATATCTAATCTTAGTAGAATGTGTAGAAAAAAATTTAACCATTGTGTGGTATTTCACAAAGAGATATATTTGTTGAAATTCAAAAGTAACATAAAATAATGTTCAAACATAAAACATTGTTATTAAAAAAAATAAACATTAAATTGAAATTATCATCTACAAAATACACCTGTTTAACTGGAAATAAGCCACAATTAAAGATAAAAATACGTTTATTGACGTTTCAATTTCCACTTCGGAAATCGTTCTCAAAATACAAATAGTAAATTAAACAAATTTTGTTTTTTGTTACATAGTGAAAAATTCTTCTAATAATTTAATTTTATCTGACTCATTTATATTAACAATTTAGACATACATTATGCATTTTAAAGTAGACGACTTTAAAATGATATTGCCAATATTGTTGAGTTGCGCTCCTGGGACGACTTTACTTATAAGATAGTTCATTCGATTACATGAAATCAACTTTAACTTGAGAATAGCCGTCAGAAAAAAATCATAGCATATAATTCGTCTTTAAAAAGACAAACACATGACATGATGACAGTAAAATTCTCCTGTTAGTGATTCCATAGAAAATTTTGGGGGAAAAACCAGGAAAAAAACCTCATAATACTATCCCGACATGGTAAGTATTTGTTCGTGCAATTAGTTTACCTTCAATAAACACCAAAATTCTGATTTTATATGTTACGTTATTTAGAAAACTTAAATCATGTATCCTCTATATGTTACTGACTTACTAATACTGGTATTTTCTTATTAATAACTTCCTCTTTCAATATTGGTAACCAGATTCTACTACATTCTGCCGAGGAATTTGCGACACAATTGGCCTCATTTAGCATAATTAAAGCCGCTTCTTTGATTTTTCTTTTTTTACCATCCGTCTCTTTTAGGACTACATTTAAATTATTCCATTGAACCCTATGTTCATTATCCCATGCGTGTTTACATATTTGAGATCTATCAAATTCTCTATTTTTAATATAAGATTGATGTTCACTTATTCTACAATTTAATGGCCTTAATGTTTCACCTAAATAAAACTGATCTAATTCACAAGGTATTTTATAAATGCAATTCTTTGTCCTTTCTTGTTCATTGTTAGGTTTGGTTTTGGACAAAATGGATCTTAACGTGTTTATTGTTTTGAATGTTGTTGAAATGTTGAATTTATTGCCTATCCTTTTAAGTTTTTCTGATAATCCTTTTATGTACGGTATTGTTATTTTCCTCGTATTATTCCTTGTGTATGCTGTAGGATCTCGTTTTAAGTTGTTCTGTTCTATTCGATCGATTGTTGACAATTCCTTATTTATAAACGATAAAGGATAATCATTTTTTAATAAAACAGATGTTAACAAATGTTTCTCCTCTAAGAACGAATTTTCGTTAGAACAAGTAATTTTGGCTCTATCGTATATATAACACGCATGGGATAATGAACATAGGGTTCAATGGAATAATTCAAATGTAGTCCTAAAAAAAACGGATGGTAAAAAAAGAAAAATCAAAGAAACGGCTTTAATTATGCTAAATGAGGCCAATTGTGTCGCAAATTCCTCGGCAGAATGTAGTAGGATCTGGTTACCAATATTGAAAGAGGAAGTTATTAATAAGAAAATACCAGTATTAGTAAGTCAGTAACATATAGAGGATACATCATTTATGTTTTTTAAATAACGTAACATATAAAATCAGAATTTTGGTGTTTATTGAAGGTAAACTAATCGCACGCACAAATACTTACCATGTCAGGATAGTATTATGAGATTTTTTTCCTTTTTTTTTTCCCTCATAATTTACTATGGAATCACTAACAGGAGAATTTTACTGTCATCATGTCATGTGTTTGTCTTTTTAAAGACGAATTATATGCTATGATTTTTTTCTGACGGATATTCTCAAGTTAAAGTTGATTTCATGTAAGCGAATGAACTATCTTATAAGTAAAGTCGTCCCAGGAGCGCAACTCAACAATATTGGCAATATCATTTTAAAGTCGTCTACTTTAAAATGCATAATGTATGTCTGAATTGTCAATATAATTGAGTGAGATAAAATTAAATTATTAGAAGAATTTTTCAATATGTAACAAAAAAACAAAATTTGTTTAATTTACTATTTGTATTTTGAGAACGATTTCCGAAGTGGAAATTGAAACGTCAATAAACGTATTTTATCTTTAATTGTGGCTTATTCCCAGTTAAATAGCAATTAATTTAAAATACCACAAGAAAATACCTTCAGAACAAAATACACCTGTATAGCTATCCTTGTAACAAAAAAATAAACTCTTTTGGTAATATAAGTCTTAGTTATTCTTAGCCAGGTCTTCAGTTTCTCGGATCTTGATGTTCGCATTCACAGCATAGCTGGGCTCTATGTTCCATGCAATATGGTCTGCGACACTCAGAACATGCACGGTTTTTCTATTTTTTCCTTTTGCACAAAAGCAGCATCTAACTTTTTTGGTTAAATAAACAACGTGTTGTGGTGGGGGGACTTCAATTCCCAGAATTTCAGAAATTGGATAAATTTATTATCGCCGAGAATTATTCGGCATTTTTGTGAATAACTTTAAATCGTACTATACACCATACGAATACTGTACTGTAGATGAACAGCTTGTGGGATATGTCCATTTCGAATCTACATGGCTAGTAAGCCTAATAAGTATCATCATCATCATCACACAGCCAAATTTTTCCACTGTCGAACATAGGCCTCCCCAAGATGTCTCCACTCTTCTCTGTCCTGTGCACCTGCGATCCAGTTTGTCACTATTCTTTAAATGTCGTCCGTCCATCTGGTAGGTGGTCTTCCACCTACCAGATGGACGGACGGCAGACAGACAGATTTCGCTTGTCTGCCCTTGGCCGCCATTCTAAAATCTTCTTTGTCCATCTGTTGTCTCTCTGTCTTGCGACGTGTCCTGACCATTTCCACTTCAACTTCGTAATCCATTTTATGACGTCTTCCACTCCAGTTCTTCGCCGTATCTCATCATTTCGTATTCGGTCTCTCAAAGTTACGCCAAGCATAGATCTTTCCATTTTTCGTTGTGCTACTTGTAACTTTTTTATTGATGCTTTAGTCAATGTCAGTGTTTCAGCTCCATAAGTGAGCACCGGAAGTACGCACTGATTAAATGCTTTTCTCTTTAGCTTTATTGGGATGTTTTCCTTAAACACGTCTTTTAGCTTGCCATAGGCTGCCCATCCTAAAGCTATTCTTCTAGATAATTCGCATGTTTGGTTGTCTCTACTTATTTTTATTTCGTGGCCCAGATATATGTATTTGTCAACCGTTTGAATATGCCAGTTTTCTAGTTTCAATGGTCCACTAGGTACTAAGTTGGTCATCATTTTAGTTTTCGCAAAGTTTATTTCCAGCCCTACTTTTTGGGAGACTCGTTGTAAATCTTGTAGCATTTCGTTGGCCTCCTTTAAGTCGTCGGGTATTAGAACTATGTCATCTACAAATCATAGGTGGTTCGCCATCGACACTCAAACCTCTGTTTTCCCATTCTAACTGGAATGCATGCTGCATTACGGCATTGAATAGTTTTGGTGACATGTTGTCTCCTTGTCTAACTCCCCTTTTTATTTTTATTTTTTGAGTAGGGGTGTGGAGGTTTATTGCTGTTGTGGCATTGAGTAGGGGTGTGGAGGTTTATTTTCAGATATTGTTCAGAATTTTCAGATTTGATATTAGAACTCCCTAATATCAAATCACTTTGACAGACACAGTTCCTTAATAACTACTATTATACTTTCAAAAAACTTAATATTTACTTACTCTTTTATTTTTTTTTTCAGATAAATGTAATTGCTTTAATCAACAAATGTGACAAAATTGAGAAGAATACTCAAGAATTCGTAGTGACATGTCACTTACTACAAGAGAATATGCAACAGTCAAGCGTAAGGGACGAACTGGTATATCTAGCAAACTATGCCGAAAAAATTTCTCCTAAATGTTCAGCAGCTGGATTTTTTAATGTTAACAGATTCACCATAGGAACGCTATTCTCAACAGTTACAACTTATTTAATTGTTTGTATTCAGTTTAATATGAGTGAAACTAAGAAATCTGCAGCACCATAATTAATTTTAAATTTGTTACTTGTGTTAAAATGAATAGATTTATCAGAAAATATACGATAATATAAAATATATTAATATAAAAATATATACAAATCATATGCTTTGTAGTTCTGAAGCTATTTTCTTGTGGCATTGTAAATTAATTACTATTAAACTGGGAATAAGCCACAATTAAAGATAAAAATACGTTTATTGACGTTTCAATTTCCACTTCGGAAATCGTTCTCAAAATACAAACAGTAAATTAAACAAATTTTGTTTTTTGTTATATAGTGAAAAATTCTTCTAATAATTTAATTTTATCTGACTCATTTATATTGACAATTCAGACATACATTATGCATTTTAAAGTAGACGACTTTAAAATGATATTGCCAATATTGTTGAGTTGCGCTCCTAGGACGACTTTACTTATAAGATAGTTCATTCGATTACATGAAATCAACTTTAACTTGAGAATATCTGTCAGAAAAAAATCATAGCATGTAATTCGTCTTTAAAAAGACAAACACATGACATGATGACAGTAAAATTCTCCTGTTAGTGATTCCATAGTAAATTATGAGGGAAAACCAGGAAAAAACCTTGTTTTTGAAAAAAAATTATAGAATACCTTGTGAATGCGATCAGTTTTATTTAGGTGAATCATCAAGGCCATTAAATGTTAGAATAAGTGAACATCAATCTTATATTAAAAATAAAGAATTTGATAGATCTCAAATCTGTAAACACGCATGGGATAATGAACATAGGGTTCAATGGAATAATTCAAATGTAGTCCTAAAAGAAACGGATGGTAAAAAAAGAAAAATCAAAGAAGCGGCTCTAATTATGCTAAATGAGGCCAATTGTGTCGCAAATTCCTCGGCAGAATGTAGTAGGATCTGGTTACCAACATTGAAAGAGGAAGTTATTAATAAGAAAATACCAGTATTAGTAAGTCAGTAACATATAGAGGATACATCATTTATGTTTTTTAAATACCGTAACATATAAAATCAGAATTTTGATGTTTGTTGAAGGTAAACTAAATTCACGAACAAATACTTACAATGTCGGGATAGTATTATGAGGTTTTTTCCTGGTTTTCCCTCATAATTTACTATGGAATCACTAACAGGAGAATTTTACTGTCATCATGTCATGTGTTTGTCTTTTTAAAGACGAATTACATGCTATGATTTTTTTCTGACAGATATGCTCAAGTTAAAGTTGATTTCATGTAATCGAATGAACTATCTTATAAGTAAAGTCGACCCAGGAGCGCAACTCAACAATATTGGCAATATCATTTTAAAGTCGTCTACTTTAAAATGCATAATGTATGTCTGAATTGTCAATATAAATGAGTCAGATAAAATTAAATTATTAGAATAATTTTTCACTATGTAACAAAAAACAAAATTTGTTTAATTTACTGTTTGTATTTTGAGAACGATTTCCGAAGTGGAAATTGAAATGTCAATAAACGTATTTTTATCTTTAATTGTGGCTTATTCCCAGTTTAATAGTAATTAATATGCTTTGTAGTTATAGATTGAGTTACAATTAAGAGATTTAGAAATTTTAAGTACTGTGCTTCAATGTAATTAAACCGTAAGAGTTGCACTTTATCCTCAATTACTTCAACCATCTTATTATATTAGGATATATTAGACGTATGAACTTATGTAATACCGTATCTTGTTCGTATGTTTTAAGTGTTTAAGCTTCAAATAAATAATGCTTCTCGCTTAAACTATAATAATTATTATTAATAAAAATGTTTATTCATTCCCTCTGTCCTGTCATACCTATATGGAGTCGATAAAAATAGGCATACACACTGAACTCAACTGACACAAGTTTTAGCATCAAGCATAACACTACTGTAGTGGCGAAGCTTAATTTATCTATTGTATATGGATGATTTGAAACTATTGGCTTCTACTCGTAACCACCTGGATCAGACGCTAAAAATTGTAGACAGTTTCTCTAATGATATTAGTATGCAATTCGGCATTAACAAGTGCGGTGTCTTAAATATAGTCAAAGTAAAAATTCAGCCTAGCGCATTCGATATGCAAAATGGCCAAAACATCGAGGAAAAATAATATGTGTAAATACTTTTTAATAAAGCAAGCTCAGAAAATTGACCATAAGCAAATAAAACTGAGAATACTACGGAATCTATACGAATGATAAAAGAGCTGCTTCGTTCACACCTTAAGAGTAATTTTTTTTTAAGGATACTAATTGAAGAATATTCCTAAAGATAATTCAGAATTCATTAAAGAATTTACAAGTTGCGTGAAAGTCAAATTTTTCCCAATCAGTTCGGATTCACAAATGTTGTTGGTACTAGAAAGACTTTGTTTTCAGTACAAGTCTTATTATAGAGATGCAAAGACGTTAACTGTAACGTATACGCATGTCTGGTTGATTACGAGAAAGCGTTTGATCGAGTACAGCACGCCAAGGTGTTGCAAATACTAAAAAAACATAAATTAACAACCAAGATGTGAAAATAATGAGAAATCTTTACTAGAATCAGACAGCAAATCTCAGAGTTGAAAGTGAACACATTGACTATGTGAAATTCATACGGAGTGAGGCAAGGCTGCAGTTTATCTCCTCAAATCTTCAATCTATACTCTGAAAGAATATTTGTCGAAGCTTTGTACGAAACTGAAAAAAAAAATTCTACTAAATGGTTACCGGCTAAACAACATCAGATATGCAGATGACACCATGAAGAAGAAGAAGAATTGAAGGATCTTTAAGCAAAAACAGATTTAGCCTCTTTGGAAGCGAATGGCTTGTATATCATCAATCAGCCAATCGCGTCCACTGCTGGACATAGGCCTCCCTCAGTTCTTTCGAGTGTTCTCTACACTGGGCCGCTTGTAGCCAGTTTCCCGCTACACGTTTAATGTCATCGGTCCATCTAGTCGGTGGTCGTCCTCGGCTTCTTTTATAATTTCTGGGCCTCCATTCCATAATACGTCTTGTCCACCGTCCATCTTGTGTTCTGGCTAAGTGCCCTGCCCAGTTCCACTTAAGCGTCGTGGTTCTTTCGATGACATCTTGAACTCCTGATCTTCGCCTGATTTGTTGGTTTGTTATGTGGTCTCGAAGGCTCACGTTCAGCATTGCACGTTCCATGGCTCGTTGTGTAACTCTAAGTTTATTCGCAGATTTTTATATGGCTTAATTTGCCAAATGCTGCCCATGTTAGACCTATTCGCCTCTGTATTTCATGTGTTTGATTGTCTCTGCTTATTTTGATTTCGTGTCCCAGATATTTGTAAGTGTCTGTTTGTTGTATGGTATTATTGTCAATAGTTATATTTCCACTCATTACGAGATTTGTTATAATTTAAGTTTTCTCAAAGTTTATCTTTAATCCTGCTCTTTCAGACAGACTTTTAAGCGAATGCATCATAGAAACTGTATCATGTAAGTTATCTACGATTAATACAACATCATCTGCAAACCTTAGGTGATTTAATCTTTCTCCATCTATATTGATGCCCATATCTTGTCATTGAGTACCCTTAAATATTGACTCTAGAGCTGCCGTGAACAATTTTGGTGAAATATTGTCTCCTTGTCTAACTCCTCGACCTAAGCTGAATTTTTCTGTGTCTTCGTGCAGTCGTATACCTAATGTAGCGTTCTGATAGATGTTTTTGATTAGTGTGGTGTACCTGTAATCTATTCGGCTTTGATTTAGGGCTTCCAGTATTGTTTCAAACTCTACAGAATCAAAAGCCTTCTCGTAATCGACAAATGCAGGAACCAGTGGTATGTTGTACTCGATGCACTTTTCTATTAAGATCTTTATGGTATGCAAATGGTCATTTGTGCCATATCCTGCCCTGAAGCCTGCCTGTTCTTTGGGCTGATAGAAATCAAGTTAAGGTGTTAGCCTCCTTGTTAAGATTTTCATAAAGAGTTTGTACATATGTGTCAAGAGGCTGATGGGTCTATAATTTTCTAATTTAGTAATATCGCCTTTTTTGTGTAACAAGACTATTAGTGCATTGTTCCAGTCTTTTGGAATCGTACCCGCATGTAAGCATATAGTAAACAGTTCGCTTACTGATTTTAATAAAATTTCTCCACCTGCTTTTATTGCCTCGATAACGAGTCCATAATCACCAGGCGATCGATGGTTCTTCATTTCCTTTAAAGGCTTGTATATAATGAGGGTCAAATAAAATATGGTTCGAAAGCCTTTGCAATTCAATATACTATCCTCGTTGCACCAGAAACAATATGCCATACCTAACTTTGGGCCTAGTTAGCTCCTTTACATATAACGATGTTGTGTATTATTAAGTTTGTACAAATATATGGGACCTATACTTTAATTTCGATTCCAGATTACTTAGTACAGAGAAACTGTACTAGACAGCTTTAAACAATGCGGTCTGTTAGGTACTTTGACATGGTAAGGCTTCAGAGTAGTTCAAAGGCGTAGTGATACGCATTATAAGATGCTGTTTCCAGTTAGCATCTCTAGCCTCTCCTACTCAATTCCTATCCTCACCTCCACGAAGTGTGGTGTTGACCACACGGGTGGATCCCGGAAACCTGAGCAACCTTGTTGAAGATTGGGTAACCAACCCCATTGGAAGGCAGGGTCAGGGCGAACGAGGAAGGGAGAACATGGTCCTCCGAAAAAGAGGTTTTGCTACGGACCAGCGACCCATAGAAGTAAAAAAAATATTGCTATGAAACGAATATTATTGCCTCGGAATAGGAAAGATTATAAAAACAAACGACGAAAGCTGCGGACAAAGGATATTCTATTAGGAACATGGAATGTACTAAGTTGGTACAGACCTGGAATTGCCACGATAGCGATAAAATAACTATAAAACTTGAACTATGATGTAGTAGCCATTCAGGAGGTGAGATGGACAGGATCTGGAACAATACACATAAAGAAGTCATTAGTACTGTGGTCTGGACATGAAACTCGACATAAAAGAGGATGTGGCTTTGTAATACATGAAAGACTACAATCAGAGTTATTAGAATTAAAAAGACAGCAAATATTTGATTTCACGCAAACAGCGCCTATGTATCTGTTGATACGTATTTCAACCTAATGGGTCTCATCAGAACAGTTATTCATAGGTGTTCTCAACGTGAAAAATCAATTGTTTCTGTCTTTTAAGAAGCAACGCTAAAATGACTTCAATACGGACGCGATAGCGACATCTAATAATAAAAAAGTCGAAACTATTTTACAGAGTTATTAGACTTTAAACCAATAAACGAACAAATCTGCATTATAAGACTAAGAGGTGGTAAATGGTCCAATTTAACTATATTTTCAGTGTATGCACCAACCAAAGACGCATTAGAGGATGATAAAAATGAATTCTACGACTCTCGAAATCAACTCAACACAGAAGCTCCTAAACACGATATTAAAATAATACTAGGTGATTGAAAAATGCAGTCAGAGAAAATGGGAGTGCGACAATGGAAATTACTGGCACAGGACCGACAAACATGAAAGGCAATAGTAAACGCGGCAAAGACTCACGAAGAGTTGTAGCGCCATTGATGATGATGATGATGATGATGATGAGATGGTGAGGTTTCTCTATGTAGTTGTTAGGAAACGATCTTGGACATCTGCGGTTATTCTGAGTGTTTTATTTTTCGGTCTTTTATTATTAATAGAATTTTTTTTTTTTTTTTTTTGATATAATCCGAGATATGTGACTCTGATTCATATTAACGTGAGCAGCAACTTTGATCTGTGTGTCCTTTTTAGGAGAGTACAATGTAGCTGTTCCAGGTACAGCTTCTGACAATCTGTTCGGACTTTTGTAGTGCATTTTTGACAAATCTACATATTTATTTGTTAACTTTGTATATTTTACAACGATGATATCCAAGTGAGCAATGTTCAGTAAAAACGTAATTACTTAAGTGTACTTTTCTTAAGGTCCAAGAGTATTTTTGCATAGCAAGTAGATCGTTAGGTAAGTATTAACCTTACTTATTTTTGATCTTAAATATTACACCAAGTTCTTTTGTCTCTCTTGCTAAAAACAAACATTTATGAACACATGATCCGCAATTGGATTCCTCTTGAATTGAAGACCTTTCATGAAATATCCAAATCTTTCGGTAGGTGAAGATATAAAAAATTAAAATATAAGTAGTATATCAATAAATATAACTTTTGCCAAAAGTTTTGTGATATAAGATAGAGTAAGACATACAGAGATGAAGAAAAAGCATTTACATGGAGATTCAGATCACGCAGCCTCTTATTTTCTTATTTTATATTAATTTCTTATAGCATTCGTTGGTTCTGTCATTTTTTAAATCTAAATATATTTCGTTATAACAGTAACCCCTCGCACTTAAATTCGAATAAAACCTTAAGATGACTAGGGAATGGGTATGTAATTAATTTTTTATTTAATTTTGCTTAATTCGTACAAATGGTTCTTCATGGTCTGGTATATATATATATATATATATATATATATATATATATATATATATATATATATATACTACATTTTCTACAATTGGTGTTGTAATGTAATGTAATATAATGTAATGTAATGTAATAATGTAATCCCCAACGGTTTTAAGAGAACAATCACGAGACAAAAATTATCATGGAAAACATTTTCTTTATTCAAAATAACAGCGCTCTCATATAAATTCTGTAAATGTACAAAAACGGTTAATTTTCCCCCAAGTAATAGAACGCAATTTAAGGAGCTCTTTATTTTCCTAATTCTGCGGAATAATTAAGTTTTTGTTTTTATTAATTACTTTTTTTTCAGCATGCCTACGTTTCGGCGGACCAGACCATGAAAAACCATTCGTCCGAATTACGCAAAATTTAATAAGAAATTAATTATATATTCCCATTCCCTATAGTCATCTTAAGTTTTTATTAGATTTTGAGTGCGAGTGGTTTTATTATAATAATTTACAATGTGCTGGGAAGAAAAAAATTAATTGGAATAAAACTGTTATACCGAAATGTACTTATTTAGATTTAAAAAATGGTAGAACAAACGGATGCTAAAAGAAATGAATATAAAATAAGCATATAAGAGGCTGTATGAGCTTTTTTACTCTCTGTATGTCTAACTCTCTCTTATCACAAAACTTATGAGAAGAATTTCGAGATTATGTAAAAGACTCAAGAATAATATTTATTTCTATACTTATATCTCTATTTGGCACCAAACTAATGTCGTCTATCATATACCTGTGCAGAACGCAACCCCGGCTACATTGGCCAGACCAGCTGCTCTCTTCAAGGTCGACTAACGTCCCACAAAAGCGACATTAGGATTTCTAAACCATCTTGTGTTCTTTCACAACACACCGTACACCACTCAACAACTAAACACAGTATCGATTTTACGAATATCAAAATACTGTGCAAACAACAAAATTATCACAAGTGAGCCATCCTTGACATGTGCCAAATTCTAAAAAATTCCAGCGTCCCTAATTAAAAGGACCGACATCGACAACTTAAGCCAGATATTTTACTCTCTCATCACACAAAACAAATAAAAAAACCCTTACAAGACATTAACTTTATTCCTATTCTTCTTCCGTTTTTTTTTAATAACTCATTTTTAAAAAAAGATCGGTCTCTTTTCGTTTACCAATTCCTTCGATAATGCTCCCTGCACTCGAAATAAACACATGTACGGTAACAAGCAATATGTGAAATTATGACATTCTACAACGGATAGAATACAATCGAAAAGATTAGTGTGGTTTGACCCTTGAAACCTGAAAGAGCTTAAACCAACATGCAGATGAAGCCATCGGTCAAAATTAAATGAACAATAGTGCTCTTTTACAGTTTTTCTTGTGTTTTTTGTTTCTTCTTTCTCGTTTAGTTAATAAGTTTTGATGTTAAGTTATCGTAGAGTTTTTATAACATCTAAAATATCCAAAAAATCGTTTTTGTATGAACCCTGTTCATTGTTTACTTATATTCCAAGATCTTTTCTATTTGTAGTGAACTGATGATGTTTTTAAAAGTAAAAGCGAAACGTATTCAAGTAAATCAATAAAGTAGTTGACGACTTATTTGCCAATTATTGACCGATCAAACCTCTGCTATTCAACTATTGAATATATTTTAAATATATATATATATATATATATATATATATATATATATATATATATATATATATATATATATATATATATATATATATATATATATACAGATTGAACGAAATAAATTCGGAACATAGGAATATAATGTATTTCGGCTCAATTCTGCTGTAGCTGGTTGGCCAACAAAAGATTGTCAAATAAATATATTATAAAAAATCCCATACTTCACCGGGCTGCTGGATTCTGAACTTATAAAAATTGAAAGCTACACATAAATCTACGATTTTATTATGCTGTAAAACCAGTTATAGTCCAGGAAATGTAGCATTTCACCTCGCAATTTTTTCGTGCGGCGTGGATTGACTTGAAATTTAACAGAAGGTAGGTAATAGCCTAAGGATCAAAATCTATATCGAACCAAAGTGCGCCAAAGCCTAGGGGGTGGCTGCCACCCCATCTCCGCGGTGAAAATTTTTTTTACGTTTTAACTACAGGTTTCGATTAGAAAAGTGATTCTAAACAAAAAATGTGCTATAAATTTTTTTTATAAAATGATATTTTTCAAGTTACTCGCGATTGAAAGTAACAACTTTTAGACGAAAAAATCCACGTTTTTAATCGATTTTTCGCGAATAACTCGAAAATGGTGCATTTTATCAAAAAGATTGTAGAGAACAAATTTGTAGCTTTTAAAAAGACAAATACAATTACAAATACAATATCAATGTTCAGCGGTTTTCTTCAAATGCCAAATTTGAAAGATTCAAAGTCAAATATCGGGAAAATGATGCATTTTTGGAAGAAAACTCACAAAACCTTTTTTAAAGAGCATAAATAGACCTATCATAAAAAAAATAAGGTCAATACCTCATTTTTTACAAAAAAATCGAGGAAAACAACACCCTAACCACCCCCATAATTAAAATCGATCTTCACCCTTCTGCAATTCCCTTTGTAGATGTATTGTTAATACGTCCAAGAAGTTTGACCCATTTAAAATGCTTAGTTTTCGAAAAAGTACAGCTTAAAGCGAGAAACGATTTACAATTTCATATTTTTTACCCTTCTTTTTTTAAATATGCCCGAAAATACTGAATATATGAAAAAAATAAAAATTACCAAATTGTAGCTTATTTAATGACTACTGGTACTCTACTTGTTCTGGGTGCTCAGGTGAAGGGTGCAATAACAGTCCACCAATAATTGAAGAAGATGAGGATGACATAGATCATGATGAAGATGTAATTGATGACGAATAAAATTAATATTATAATTGTTTTACCTATAAATGTGAATATTTTCAACTATTTGTGTAAATGTATAAGAATATAATATGGTGCCTTTTTATGTTGATAATTTTTTTTGTATTTAATTCTACTTTTTTCAATTTATATCTTATAAATTAGTTTATAAAAACTGCAATGTTGTAAAGGGTGATTTTCTAAAGTTGAAAAGTTGCAAAATTTTAGCAAAAAATTGTTTTTACCTATAGCACTCATAACAATTGATTTTTAAGGGTTGAAAATGTATGAATTTGTATTTTAAAGTATAAAAAATTCACTATTTAACTAATTCAAACCAAATTTCACTCATCTTAAGATTTGTAATATTATTTTACAATTTTTGAAAATTAGGGGTAGTTTTCAGCCCTAAGAACAATCAGGGTTCATCGGCATGACATAAACTATAGAGCAGAAGGTGAGTTGAGCTTAATTCCAAATTTTTATGCAAATCGTTCCAAGGTGAAATCATTTTCTTCGCATTACTAATTTTTCTATATTAATCTCTAATAAGTGTCGCTTTTTAAGGGTTGAAATATGATGGAACCTTATTCAAAAGCACGAAACTATCAATATTTAATTAATTCAAACCAAGTTTTACCCATATTCAGGTTTAATATATAATTTTATAATTTTTGACAATTAGGGGTAGTTTTCACCCCTAAGAACAATCAGGGTTCGTCGACATGACATAAACTATAAAGCAGCGGGTGAATTGAGCTTAAATCCAAATTTTTATCCAAATCGATCCAAGTCGAAATCATTTTTTTAGAATTAGTAATTTTTTTACATTAATCTCTAACAAGGGTTGCTTTTTAAGGGTTAAAATATGATGGAATTTTATTCAAAAGTATAAAATAATCATTATTTAACTAATTCAAACCAAATCTTACCCATATTCAGGTTTAATATGTTATTTTATAATTTTTGACAATTAGGGGTAGTTTTCACCCCTAAAACCCTGCAGCGCACTTCGGTTCGATATAGATTTTGATCCTTGGGCTATCACCTACCTTCTGTTAAAATTTCAACTGGATTAATGCAGGACGAAAAAATTGCGAAGTTTTAACTTTTTTCGAGATTCATTTCCTGAACTATTATCGCTTTCTTAGACAAACCCGTCTTACGCAAACAACATTGTTACGAGACAGATAGTTGAACGATATTTTATACAATGTCTATACCCAGGTATGGATTTATTTTTGTCCAAGTTTTATATTGGTCCACTATTTCAAATGCAGTTCAAACAGACTTGTATTAAATTGTATGTTCCGTTTTAATTTGGTTCAATCTGTATGGTCGGAGCGAATTTACCTATGCCCCTTTTCTGTGGGGTATTAAAATCTGACCGCGAGAGCGAACTAGTATACACCCCAATACTTTTGGACAATAAAAAGTGAATATTAATTAAACATTCATATTAAATTAATTATTTTTTATTCATATTTTCATACAATGCTAGCTTGTCTCTGTTCTAAACTTTTATTTATAATTTGAAATGTATTTTTACTACTAAAAAGAAACATAAAGACAGCCATGCTTTCCAAAAAAATATAAACTGGTAGCAGAATAGTAAAACTGGCAAAATATAAAATGATTCTAGTAAAACTAGATCTATAAAATGAGTGTGCTACGCCAAAGAAATACAAATAGAGAGCAATTGTATTTAGTAACAAATGAATCCTTTCACAAAAAGGAAAATATGGAGTAAGCATGCACAAATTTAAAGTTCCGTTTACAGCTACAATCGGCACACAGATCCAAGAGAAACAACCAAAACATCCGGTAATTTTGTATCGTCCTGGAATACGACTCGACGTTACATACTGAAATATACCTTGTAACCAGCGACTTCTTTGTTTTATGTAGTCAATGAGTGTAAAAGGTGATTTCTCCCACATTTCACCTTCTATAAAATCAAAACTGTAGCCTTTGTCGAGTGCTTTGAATCCGAAAAAGCAGTCTTCGGCTAAAGAGCTTTCAACTCCATTGTCAAAAGTAACGTTTTTCTCAGCTGCTACCTAAAAATATATGAAAATTATAAAATTTAATTATCTTATCTTTGGATTACCTATATTGAACAAAACGTAAGATATGCATAAATTATTTTCTTTGTTAAAATATATTTGAGTGACGTGATTAAGCTTAAGTGAAATCCTAGACAATGGAAGCGGGTTTTCCAAAAAAATTTGTGCAGTAATTAGGACAATAGAATAGATTTTAGAAAGATATGTTTTTGTTAGGTAGTTCATAAGAATTGGTAGAAAAAAAAAGTTTGTAAATAGATTTTAGGAAATTTTATAATTGTAGGTAAAAGTTTGTTTGTGTTATCGAAATAAAGAAATGGGAGATGTATGACGCGTTTTGATTGGATGAGATTGAAAAAGATGGGATGGTTGGGTTGAGAATAAGACTCTAGTTAGTTTTTGAAGAAAAAAAGATAGTCAGTTGGTTTTCCAAGTGTACAAGGCGAACAGTCATTGTTCTCTGGTGGTTCCCGTGAGGTAGTAAGCAGTAGTGTTGAATGTTAGTGAGTTTTTGTGGAGTTAGTGTATCTGACAGAAGCTGATCCAGCAAAATATTCTAAGTCATATTTTTCTACTTATATTCCAAGAGTCACTGTTCAGGCCAACTAGAGGTTCAGTTTATCGTAAAGAGAAGATATTCCAAGAGTCATTTTTCACTCAGGCCAACGAGAGATTTAGTTTATCGAGAGGACAAGAGGCTAGCATAATTTGAACGATTCGTGCATTTGAAGGAGATCATTAAGGACGATAAACTTGCAACAATTTGTTGTAAGATTGCTGATTACCTAGGGAGCTGCTAAGAATCGATAGTATAGGCTACAGGGAACAAGGATTTGGACTACTCATCATTAGCGAGAGATAGTTTTGTTTTTTTGCAGTTCTTCTTTTATTGATAACACAATTTTTACAATTACTTTAGAAAAGATATAAATATTTTGATTAGGAGATTTAGAATAATAATTGGGATTTTGAGATTTCAATTTATAATATTTGTACCATTAATTTTGAAGTTTCACGTACGTAGAACACAATTTTGAGAATCATTATATGAGATATTGTTTATTGGAAACATTTGAGTGTGAATTTTATTTCATTATTTTTATTTTAATATATAGTGTTATATCATTGGTGCTTACTTCTGACATGTAAAGCATATATATTGAAGCACGAATTTAACACTGAGATAAGAGAATTAAAAAGTGTGATAGAATCATAATCATATCATTTAAATAATTTTAATTAATTAATTAATTAGCTAATTAATTGCTTGGCGCACTAAGACTTTGAATATCACAATAATATATATATATATATATATATATATATATATATATATATATATATATATATATATATATATATATATATATATATATATACAGTGTAGGTAAAAGTGTATGGTCGGTATGATAAAATTTAACAGGATATGTAACGCAGATATAAAATCATATTTTCAGTGAATAGACAAAGATAACAATCATATTTCCCTTGGTCTCCCCTCCATAAATATTTTTAACACTCATTGTCCATTAGTGAGACGAATAGTTCCGATCAGAGATATTTTACATATTCTCTGGTTCCGATCCTAATATACCTAAAAAACTAGAGGTGGGTCCTCTCGTTTATTAAATTTTTATCGGAACCGTTTTCCGTAAACTGTAACTAGTTGATTGTTTACCAGTATTCAAATTAGCGAGTACACAAACATATTAGCTATTACCGTTTATGTGTATAAGTATTGAAGTGAAAGAACCTAACGAAGGATATATTTATTATAACTTATTTAATTAAATTAAACAATACAAATAGTACTTACATTTACATTACACATTATTAAATCGCGAATCGTCTAAATTGACATTTAAAAACAAGTTTTTTCACTTTTATTGTTAACCGTGTTCTTCTTTTATTTAAAATTAAACCAGATTTGAAACATGTGTTCACAAGGAAAAGATTTTGTTACAATACTACAATATTTTATGAATATAGTGGTTAAGTTAGGATTTACATGGCGATGGTTTTTCCACCACGGTAATAGACAGTTCCAATCTTCGTTCGAAATTTTTTGTGGGTAATATATCATCAGACAAATACATGTCGACTTCTTTTATATCTCTCGATACAGGTGCATGTTTAGATAAGTCATGTCCAATTAATTCATCAAAAATACACCATGGACTTAAGTCATCTTTATCAGTTTCTTTTTCTTGTACTGGTTGATTTTCAAGATTTACTAAACTTATGGAAAGACTCGTTTCATCCGTTTTCCATAGGTGATGAACCAGCTTTTAAAAAGTTTGCAGGGTGGATTCCTGGATATAAACCGCCAACAAGAAAAACCGTCAAGTTCATTACTTCAGGAATGTTATGTCAAAACTGATTTGATAGTAGATAAAATAAAAAGTCCTTTTTTCGACAATTCTGCAAAAAACACATTTAAAAAAGTACCTTATCTTCAGAAAGGCTTTTAAAGTATTAATTACAACATAACAAAAGTTTCCAAACGGCCAATCCAAGACGTGGAAAATAAGTAGAACTTCACCTATTACATGTTAAATAAAATGACCGAGTTAGAAGAGGCAATCCGTTCCATATCGGTATTAAATAATACAGACTTAGACCAAATCTTAATAAAGAACACTGGATTATTTGTTCTCAGCTTTCCCAAATTTTACGGCTGTTTAAAGAAATAACAAGTACAATGAGTGACCAAAACTACTTGAAGGGTAGTTCAGTGATTCTTATGGTACGCTGCCTGCAAGAATCTTACAATAAAATTTAGCAAACGGTAACCTTACATCCATAGTATCCGACGTAGTACAATTACTAATATCGAATTTAGCAAAAGATTTAAAGGGATAGAACAAAGTGGCACATTGTCATTATGTACATTTATGGATTCACCATTTAAAGTGCAGGGTTTTTCTGATAAAAATGTAGAAAAAAAAAGAAAAAGTTAAGAAGCTGGTTATTTCTATAATTAACGAACAAGAAGATTGTACTATTGAAAATCAGCCAGTACAGGAAAAAGAAACCAATAAAAATGACTTAAATCCATGGTGTATTTTTGATCAATTAATTGGAGATGGCTCATCTACACGTACACCAGTATCGAGAGTCCATTACAACGGTGGAAAAACTATCGCCATGTATATCTTAACTTAACCACTATATTTATAAAGGGAGGACCTAATATACCTCTCTTTCTAAACAGCTGTTTCTCACTTCATCTCACGTAAGGTCCATACCGACCATAAACTTTTTCCTACAGTGTATATATATATATATATATATATATATATATATATATATATACGCCTTTAAATATATAAGATTCATTTGTTTATAACAGTGGTTATATTTCATTTATTCCACCCAATCCGATGTCAATACTTTTTCTTAATAACGATATTTTTGGTTTGTTTAACGTTTGATGTAAATAATCATCATACAACTAACAATATAAAAGCTTACTTGCGCCACCATAAAAGATCCTTTCCACGAGAAAAACATCTTATGAAAAAATCGAAGCTGAAGTTTGTGTTTACTTAAATCATCTGCAACCCTCATGCTGTCTATTAGGGTAGTTATCCAATTTTCAATTTGTTCATTTGCGTAAGTTATTACACCTTGTCCAAATTGATGTTTTCCATCCATAACAAAAGCCAAAATTCCTAAAACAATTATCAACAGTTAGGAAACATTTTCAACATATTTCAAGAGCAAAAAATAATTTTTATCATACAAATTTTATAATGTAAGTGAAGTAGCAACTGAGCAGTAATGAGCTTTGCTCGGCTTCATAGCTAAAATTACAAACTAAAGAAAAACTGACTAAAGAGATCGAGAAGAAAATGAGTAAAATAGAAAGGGCTAGAAAAAGACAATAAACAGCAATACAAACGTCAATTAACAATGAAAAGAAGAGTCATAACTATAAAACGAAAAATAAACAAAAGGCTAACCAAGACAAGAAAACCTACACGAACACCAATACTATATGTAACACAACACACACCAAGTATAAATTGCAGCTGAAACTAACGCACAAAAATTATCATGACCCAAAATGTATGAAAAATAATAGCGGACTCCATCATTACAATGTCAACACCCAAGGAAAGGTCACAAAAAAGCTGAATGGAAAGATATAATAAATAGAAATCATAACAGACATAACAATAACACCTACATAGCAGATGATGTGACACAGTTAGGCATATTTTGTATCGCAGAGGACAAATATTATTTGAAAAATACCTAGTGACTCAAAAAGCTGACATGGGGTTCCACATATGCAACGAGTAACTAATAAATGTAAGATTTACAATGAGTGATTGCTGGTATAAGCAATCCTCCACTTACTGACCAAGAGCTTTGGGTGGAACAGTCGGTAAGTGCAAAGGCTTTTGATCAAACAACAGAAATAAGGACCAGGATAGAAATAGCAAGGAATGCGTTTGTAAAGATAAAATGAAATAATTATCTGCAATAA
Source organism: Diabrotica balteata (assembly GCA_918026665.1). Lineage (NCBI taxonomy): Eukaryota > Metazoa > Arthropoda > Insecta > Coleoptera > Chrysomelidae > Diabrotica > Diabrotica balteata. Next base: position 18,447,029 of record OU898281.1, on the reverse strand, counting down.
AGACCTTATATAAGAACTGAGAGTAAGAGCTCTGAGATATTATGTGTTTTTCATACTCTATTATAGACTCTGAAGCAAGAATATATAAATAAGATACAGTTGTTTAATATGGCATATAACAGAAGGATGTTAAGAGAAACATGGACTTCTTCTTCTTCTTCCTTCTTGTATGCAAACTTTAAAACCTGTTTCTTCTTCAATATTAGCCTCCTAAATTGTTTAATTTATCGCAACATCTTTTTCTTGGTCTGCCAATACTTCTTCGTCCATTTGGTGACTTATCTCGTGCTATTCGTACTATCCTACCCTTTGTCATTCTACTAATTTGTTCGTTCCACTCCTGTTTTCATTTTGTCGCTCATCCATTTATGTCTTCTATATTGCATGCTCTTCTTGTGTTTTCGCTTCTCTCCCTATCCAACAGACTTTTTCTAATATTCGTCGGAGTATTTTCATCTCTGTTGTTCCTAGCAATCGTCTTATTTTATATGTGTCAGGTTTTGACTCCGTCGTGTATTTTAATATTGATCTAACTACTACATCATCTTCTTCTTCTAGTTCCATGACCGTTATCGATCGTTGGATATCATGTTGGCTACCATATTCGCTATCGTGACTTTATTGACAGCAGCTCTAAATAACGATGTAGTTGATTTTTCATACCATTGCCTTAGATTTTTCAGCCATGATGTTCTTCTTCTATCAGGACCACGATTACCTTGGATCTTTCCCTGAATGATCAGATGTAAAAGACCATATTTTTCAGGGTATCTCATAATATGACCGAAGTATTCCAGCTTGCGTTTCTTTATTATATTGACCAGCTGTGTTGTTTGGTTCAGCCGTCTAAGGACCTCCTCATTTCTAACTCTGTCGACCCAGCTTATTTTCAGTAGTCGTCTGTATACCCACATCTCAAAGGCTGTCAAGCGTTTAAGCATAGCCTCAGTTAGGGTCCACGCTTCCACTCCATACAGCAGGACAGGAAAGATGTAGCAAGATACCATACGAACTCTAAGGTCAACGCTAAGATCATGACTGCAAAGTACGTTTCTCATTTTTACAAAGGCAGCTCGGGCTTGTTCTATTCGGCTTTTAATTTCTGCGGTTGGATCCCAGCTCTCATTGATATTACAGCCGAGATACACGAGTTTCTCTACTCTGTCCAGTGTGGTATCTCCGACTTTTATACCGTCATCATGTATATAATTTTGTTTGCTAACTATCATATATTTAGTTTTCTTAACGTTGAGTTTTAGTCCATACTGATCACAAGTCTGTTTTATTTTGTTCATTAGATTTTGAAGGTCTTTTCCGCAATTGGCAAGGACTAAGGTATCGTCGGCATATCTAATATTGTTGACGGTTACTCCATTCACAATAATACCTTCGGTTGTCTCCCTTAAGGCTTCCTTAAATATTTCCTCCGAATATAAGTTAAAAAGTAAAGGCGACAATATACAGCCTTGTCTCATTCCTCTTTTTATATTTATTTCATCCGACAGTTATTGTTCAACCTTTATTCTTGCCACTTGATGCCAGTATAGATTTGTAATTATTCGTAGATCTTTATCGTCCAATCCAGCTGTTTCCAATATTTCTAGCATTTTGTTATATCGGACTTTGTCAAAAGCTTTTTCAAAATCGATTGCACAAATATACACATTTTGATTTATATCTCTGCATCTCTGTACTAGCACCTGTATACTAAACAAGGCTTTTCTTGTACCCAAGCCACTCCTAAACCCAAATTGAGTATTGCTAATTCTGTCCTCTAACAGCGTATAAATTCTGCTGTGTATTACTCGCAGAAAGATTTTCAAAACGTGACTCATCAGACTTATTGTCCGATAATCACCGCATGTCTTTGGACGATGTTTCTTAGGTATTGTGACAAATGTCGACTTTAACCAATCAGTTGGTAATATCCCAGTGTCATAAATTCTGTTAAAGAGATTACACAGAGCTTTAATTCCATTTTCTCCCAAAAACTTTAGTATTTCAGCACTTACTTCATCGGGGCCAAGTGCTTTTCCATTTTTTGCCGTTTGTATTGAACGTCTTACCTCACTTTCTGTTATAGATGGACCTGATATAGCAATCGGTGTATAGTGTTCTACTCTCTCATCTTCAAATAATTCAGAAATGTAGTTTTCCCATTCTTTTAACTTTTCATTGATGTCTAATATTCTGTGTCCGTTTCTGTCTTACTACATCATAGATTCTTGTTTTTATATCTTGTCTTTGGTCTTTTTATTCCAAGTTGTGTCATGAAGAAATCCGGCCGCTTTACTTGCTTTTAAGCTTTGTTGTCGTACTAGTTCTTCAACATCTCCGTAACTAGTTATATCTATTTCCAGATATCTAAACCTTGCTTCCTGCTTAATTTTTTTTTCCCATCAATTTCGAGTTTACATCGTAATGGGTATTTAGATCGTGTCATACATTTGGTTTTTGGGGGGTTACTCTGCCTGGAAGTTATGCGGTGGATTGAGTAGCTCAAAAGCGGCGTTTGTGCCCACAGCCAGTCCCAAGCCCGAATAAAAGAGGAGGCTTAATGTGCCAGGTTAGCATTCTTCTAGGTTAGCATTCTTCTTTTTCTTTTGGCATCATAACCCTGGATGGGTCTTTGCCTGTCTGGCTATGTCCTTCCATTCAGATCTCGCTTGTGCCCTTCTTCTCCATTGTCTTATGTTCATTGTTTTCAGGTCGTCTTCCACGTCATCCAGCCATCTCGTTCTGGGCATTCATTTTTTTCGCCTTCCTATGAGCTTCCATTGTAACATTTTCTTTTTTGTTTTTGCATCGTTTTGTCTCTGCACATCTCCCAGCCATGACAGTCTTTGACTTTTCACAAATCCCACAATGTCCTAACCTTCATTTAACTCATTAACCTCGTCGTTTCTCCTGATTCTCCATGTGCCATCTTCCTCTTGTACCGGGCCGTATACTTTCCTTAGTATTTTTCTCCCAAATGTCCTGAGTTGGGCTTCATCTTTTTTCGTCATTACCCAAGTTTCACATCCATAGGTTACAACGGGTCTAATCAGTGTTCTATAGATAGTCAAGGTTAGCATCCTACCCAGTGTAAAAGAAAACAAGGCTTAAAGAACCGATATAAAGCCTCGAAACCAGATGAATAGCATAGACACTAAAAAGAATAGATACAAAATTATTGCGAGAAGTGGGCAAACAATAAAAAAATAATAAAAACAATAAAAATAAGAAAGTTATATCTGGGACACAAAATTAGGGGACAGCAATATAAAATGCTAAGATTAATAATACAGGGAAAGATAAGAGGAGGTACAAGTAGAGGAAAAGAGATTATCATGGTTGAAAAATTTAAGAAACTGGTTAAGATGCAGTTCAATAGAGCAGCAATAGGGTAAAGATAGTGATAATGATGTTCAACCTTCGATCAGAAGGCAGCACTTAAAGAATAAGGAGAAGATCTACAATAAGCCAGATGGCTAAGGTATATATATTTATACTTACCATTAACAGAATTTTCAGTTAATAATGTCTCTTCATCTAAGTGGACAATCCAATCATTATCTTCTAAAAAATTTACGTTTTCTTCCAAGCAGTACTGCAAAGCTCTTCCTTTATATAAGGCGCCACTTTTTGTTTTGTACGTAGATGGTACTACAGTTTCTCGTAATTGTCTACTTTGACTAATATTAATTGTATTATCTGTAACTATATCAAAGCAAAAGTGTTCCAGTCCTGCCGATAGGCACGTTTCAATATTCCTCTGAACATTGTTTTGAACCTGTAAAATAATTATATTTAAAACACAATAGTATAACATTAAATGAGTCAGGTATCAATTTGTTTTCTTTTTTAAATATATAAAAGCGAATCTGAACTAGCTAGAAACAAAAACTAGAACATTACGCCCTTAGGTGAGAATTACAGTGAACTCCAGAATCTCTGATCGAAATTTCTCACCAAATTGTAGTGGTATATCATAGTTTAAAATATTTAAAGAAACTATAAACTTAAACAGTCAACTACCACCAGAAACTTAAATATACCTCCGAAATTAGAAGAAATTCTGATTTTGAACAACAGTGCAAAGAATAAGAGAGATACATCAAGGACCTTTTTGACGATGCTTCTGTTACAAATATTTTAGATACACATATTACCTGTGACCACCAGATAGACAGAGGTCCCAGTTGGCTGAAATCAGAAGTTAGAAAGTAACACAGTAAGCCAAAAATAACAAGTACCTGAACCAGATCAAATCCCTGCTAACCTAGATAAACTTTTGAAAGAAGAAAATATCACCTACTTAACCACTTTCTTTAATAAAATTTACAAAGAAATTAGAAAAAGAAAAAATACTAAATGCAGCGACTTTAGACTTACTAGTTCGATAAGCTACACACTTAAGATATTTTTGTGAGTTATATAAAACTGAGTATTCGTTCTGTGCCAAAGTAGAATGAGTAATATGTACTTTTGTTAAATAAACTGTATTAATAGCTTTTGTGACTGAAATGAAACCTCAGTTTCCAGCTGTTCTCCGGGCGTAGAAGTTTTCTCCCCGGCTCTGGAACTCAAAACTTTTTGCAATGTGTAACATACACTGAAGTCATATTTAATTTAATATTGAACATCACAGTTTTTTAACAACAAGATGTATAATCTTTGATAACTATAAGTAATTTAAAGGGTTTTTACCCATATATTTTTGGTGGCTCAGGCATTTTAACCTAGCAGATTTTAAACCTGATGATGGACTGTTTAGTCCGAAAACGTTTGTTTTTTATGTAGCCCTTTTAAGGGTTTTTAAATAAATATACCCACTTACAAAGACTAACCTCTTTTTTTGTGATACGTGGTATACAGCCAGCTACAGGAATTGTTTTCCTTGTGGATTTTGAATTATTAATTGTACCATTAGTAGTTGATGCGACTGATATTAAATTATTCAAAATGTGATTCAAAAAGATTTACCTGTGAAATTAAATTGAAATACATTAGAATGCTTACCAATTGGGGAAAGTCACCTCTAGTCACAACTCGAAAACATACAAAAGGTGCCAAGAGACGTGGTCCTTTTATTACTATATTTTCCGAAAAGGAATTATACATTAGCAAGCCAATAAAGGAAAAAAACAGCTGCGGAAAAGTAGCAAACGTAGCCAATTTCGCGATCCAAAATATAATCAACCTAACAATATCACATTGCGCCCAGTCTTCAGTATAATTAGATGGTACTACCATAAAAATTTGACTCAATACGATGAGACCAACAAAACAAGTACAATGTATGGCATGTTTAACTTTTCTGGAAACCATAGCACCAGTAAATAACAGAACACTTTCTGTTTGTCGAAAGAGAACTAAAAATTTTAAAAATAATCTACAAAAATTCATGAAATAAATTATAATAGATAAGAAGTTCAAATACATATTTTTGGTAACTTTGTAACCTTTTTACAAGGTAAAGTCTGTATATATGTATATCAATATGATAAACATGGTGTCTTAATCAGTTTTTAATAGGATATAGGCAAATGCTAAATATTTTTGTTTATTTGTTTGTGTAGGGGCGATTCAGACATATAAAAAACGATAAAATCGGTAATATACTGATATTACAAGTATTTAAAACAAACATCAAGTATATTCACACATTAATTGCCAGTTAAATAAAAAAAATTAACTCCCAGGCCAGCTCACGATCTTTTTAATTTACAATAAAAAATGTTTTATTGTTTTCTTGTTGAGACACATCTTAATTGTCTCAGAACCTAAAGAAGTATTTTGTTGATTGTGCCATGCGGCTTACAACCAGTGCCGCACTTTGCTGTTACAACCTGTCTATTCGTGAATTGGCATTTTACATTTTCCACTGTTCGACCATTTGTAAGCGTATCTTTGGCTAGTGCATTCTACCTATGTAAAGGGTACAACAGACAAAATATAGAAAGTGCTAAAAAACACAAAATAGAAACGATATCTAATACCGACAGCTTCTAACTACATGGAGAATGATATTAAAGAAAAAACAAAAATCAACCAGACCACAAGACAGACTAGTAGGACTCTTTCTACCTATAGATGGACAAGGCCAATCACAGGAGGCGTTACCAAGGACCGTTGAAGAGAAAAGCGCCTAGATTAACTATATAAGTAACCGCTTCGATTGTTTAGGTCAAACCACCACAAGGGGAATGTCATATCAAAGATTATAGACGCATGCATCTATATTATTTGGTCATAAGCTCAAAAAGATAGATTACAGCAAAATAATCAACAAAGCGGAAGCAGCACAGAAAATATCAAGAGCGCGTGGGCAGAAATAATAAAATCGTCAACGTGGAAAAAATGGTATCACTTCTACCGGAGATGAAGGAGGAACTACTCAGGGCAAAATCATTTACGGATCTCGCAATGATTAACATGAAGTACGAAGAACTCTACAATGCCAATTGTAGACTAATAATACACGAACTTAGGGAGATGGTGATAAGGAAAAATGCGGACATCGTCTGCCTTTCCGAAACACTCCCTTTCCAAAACACTCTACATCCACCAACCAACTACCAAGGATCACTAACTACGACGGATATGGCAGAAGAGATAATCCAAATCAAAGAGGGGTAATATTCGTCAAAAATAATATCGAATGGAACCAGGTGGTATTATACTCACAATAGTTTGAAAATGTAAGTATAAAAATAGGCATAACTAACATTTTTTCTATGTACAGGAGAAGAGTCAACGATCTAGCTCTAGAAGAATTAAATGCCATGATAAACTCAGAGGAGACCGTAGTCATAGTAGAAGACTTCAATGCACAACATACAACACGGAGATGCCACAAGAGAGGAAACAATACTATTGAGATACTGTGAAGACAGAAACAAGATGTTATTCGCTCCAGACGAACAACAGAGATCAACCCCACTCCAAAATAAACCAATTCTACGTTAAACTTATTTATCACCAAAGATGTCATCATAGATGATGTAAGAACTTACTTTGAATGCAGTTTAGATCACAAACCAGTGACAGGAAGAATGACGTCAAGAGTGGACCTACCAACAGTGGAACCAGTTGAAAGATGGAAATGAAAGGAAGCAAACTAGCCAAACTACAGAAGACAGCTTGACCAAATGCAAATAAAGAAAGAATTCCAATCAGCAGAAGAAGTGAAAAGAAAAATAGAAGAAATAACAAGGAAAATCCAGCAAGCTATGGAGGACAACATTCCTAAAGGAATGATGAACAAGAGAGGACTTATTATACCGAACGAGCTGAAAGACATCATCAAGGACAGAAACAGCACCAGTAAAGCTTTCTAAAGGACAAAAAGACAGGACTTTAAGGGAAATGGAAACGAATCTTTCGAAGAAATAAGAATAAGGCTCAGAAGTCTCACAGCAAACAAGTGGCACAACAACGTGTGAAAAATGCTGAAGGCCAGACGAAGAGAAAAACAAAAGATGCCGCAAATATTAGACGACGAGAGAAGTAACTTCGAAACTCAAGACAAAAGTGGATGTAATCGTAAAAAGAATGGCTGCACAAGACAGGCAAAACCAAAACATGCCGGATGTAAAAACCATCAAGGAGGTCAACGCAGAATACGAAAGAATAAAATTTTTAATGGAGAAAGAAGAGTACATCAACCCAACAGAAGTTGCCAAAATCATTTAAGGAATACCAGGAATAGAAGGAATCCACAACATTGCCCTTAAAGAACTACCAAAGAAGATAATATTACAACTATACTATATCTTCAAACACTGCCTGGAAAAGTGCGTTTTCGGAACAACTGGAAGCATGCCAAGATCATCCCTCTACTAAAACCAAGGAAGGTCGGAAAAAGACCGAAAAGCTACAGATAAATCTCACTACTGGAAGCATTAGGAAAAATACTTGAGAAAATTATACACAGAAGACTGATAAAGCAAGCAGAAAAAAGAAGAATCATTCAAGAGAACCAGTTCGGATTCAGAAGTGGAAGAAACTGCAAACTACAACTAGCAAGAGTCATCAGCGACACGAAGATCAGATTTAACGGGAAACAGAAGACAGGAATGGCTATCGTAGACATTGAGAAGACATATGATACGGTATGAAAGAAGGCACTAATCTACAAGATAAGCAGAGCTAGATTACCTCATTATTTACTTAATATATGCGACACGTATCTAACTAATAGAGCCTTTTAAGTATCAGCCGACCAAAAGATGTCCAGAATTCAAGAAATCCAAGAAGGGACGCCTCAAGGCAGTATACTCTCGCTGATTTTTGTTTGAAACCTACCAACAGATCCAAGAACAAATAGATCCCTCTACGCAGACGACATGGCAATATATTCAATAGGAAAGGATGATAGAAGAATAGTACAGAACATAAAAAACCACCACGGAAGAATCACGGAATACACCGAAAAATGGAAGATCAAAATCAACGCCCAAAAGACGCAATTCATAATGTTCACTCAGGAGATAAGTCCACCAGTAGTATAAATTACAATTAAAGGAAACAGGATCCATTTAGAAAATTCAGTCAAGTACCTAGGAGTCCATCTCAATAGAAAACTCAACTTCATAAAGAACACTCAACAAATTAAGGTTGCTGCTAAAACACTAATACTTCTATATATTTTAGATTTAGTCCATCAACAAAGGTCAAGAAGATCCAGTTATACCAGGCCTAAGTTATATGGCTTATGTTATACGCTGTCCTAGTTTGGAGCTTCACATCGGAAATCAACTGGAAGAAACTTGAAGCTACATAACTGTCACGCTTCATGACCATCGATGGATCAACATGGGAAGACAGAATAACAAATGCAACAATCAAAGAAAGGCTTCAGTACACATCACTGAGGGAGGTGGCTAAAAAAAGGATAAGATACTTCTTCCACCAAGCCACAAAAAGACTGCTTAAGACCAGAGACATCCTCGCCAAGAATCGGATCCAAAGGATGTTCAGATCAACACATAGACTAATTGTACATATGATCATGGTCTAGCCGGGTGGTTACCGAAGACAACCAATTAGGAAAATAGATACGATGCCGAAATAGTCCAGATATCTACAGAAAAAGAAGTCAAGTAGTCCAGGACAGAAAAATTCAAGATCCGCTATGAAACAAACCAACCAGTAGGCGGCGCAAAAGCGGGAAGTCAAGAAAGACGGCTACGATATCTTAACTTAACATATCTTAGGTGTAAAATGTGATTATATTAAGGAAATTAAACGTTTTTATTTTTATTGATATTATTTTTATTTTCTCTTTTATGGGTAGGTAAAAGCGATTTGTCTGTTTATACTATTATATACTACATTTTTTTTATTTAGAAAAAAAAACATATAATCCACATCCACCACGCAGGGTTATTAGTGGAGTAACGTACACAAGAATTCATTTAATTTACATTAAACAGATGTATATAAACATAAATATTTAAATAATTTATTACATAGTCAGTGTTTATGGTTAAAGTGGTTTTGATGTCATCTGTGATTTGTTGTTTCTTTCTCGTACTGGAAGTCAATCAGAATATGCTTCACTGTCAATGGGAGAGAACAGTTTCTACAGGTTGGAGAAGATTCTTTGTTGATTAAGAATTTATGGGTCACTGCAGTGTGTCAAATTCTTAGTCGGTTAATTATTACTTGATCCCTTCTATTGGATGGATCATTCAAGATGGTCTTCACAAGGGAATATATCTCATATAGTTTGGTTCCTGAATCTTTCCAGTAGTCTTGCCATACGTTCATACAGTGATGTTTAATAAGGTTTTTGAGATTGGAGTATGGGTAATTTCTTGATTGGGTTGTGTATTGTGAGTTTATTCGATGTGGTGCTACAGGAGAATCTACAGAATATCGTGGACTGAAAAAGTAACTAGTAACTAAAAAGTAACTAAAAAGTGTTACAAAGAATGAAGAAAGAATGTGAAGTCATCTTCTTCTTAGAGTGCCATATTCCTACGGAACGTCAGCGACTACCATGCTTATAATATTGTTACACTAATCTCGGTCTTGCGCTACGTGTAGCAATTGGTCCGCTGAGAGTTTCTTCCGTCCTATCCATTTCTTTCCTTCGATTTTACCGTTGAGAATTAGCCGAAGGCACTCATATCTTGGTCCTCTGATTATATGTCCAAGATATTCTAGTTTACGCCTCTTAATAATATTTAATAGAGTTCGTTGATGTCCCATTCTTCGAAGAACTTCTTCGTTTCTGATTCTGCCAGTCCATGGAATTTTTAGTACCCTTCGATAAAACCACATCTCAAACATAGCGATTTTATTCATGATATCGGCGTTTAAAGTCCAAGTTTCACATCCATACAAAAGTACAGACCACACGTAACATCTTCTAAACTTTTCACGGATTTCCAAATTTAATGAGTTATTGGATAATAGAGGCTTGAATTTTTGAAATGAGTTTCTTGTCTGTTCAATTCTACATCGAATTTTGAAGGATTGATCTAGATTTTGGGTAATTCAACATCCAAGGTATTTGAATCTCTGAACTCTCTGCAGCAGTTGTTGGTTTAATATCAGTTGGGTTGCGCCGATATCCACTTTACTGGTCACCATGTATTTAGTTTTATCGATATTTATCGACAGTCCCTAATTTGTGCATTCCATATCAACTCTATTGATTAGCTCCTGCAGATCGTCGATGTTTTCAGCTAGAATCACAGTATCGTCGGCGTACCGTATATTGTTAATTATTTCTCCTCCTATGATAATTCCTTTTTGAGCTTCCCTTAGTGAAGTCATAAAAACTGTTAAAATTGAAAAGATTCAATATCTGGGTCATATAATGAGGGGCGAGAAGTACCTATTACTTAGGTTAATTATACAAGGCTAGATACAAGGAAATAGAAACCTAGGAGGACGCAAAATATCCTGGCTAAGATATATGAGAGTGGTTCGGTTGCAGCTCATTAGAATTATTCAGAAGCGCCGCCAATAAAATTAAATTAGCGATGATGACTTCCAATCTCCGATATGAGAAGGAACCTGAAGAAGTAGAAGAGTTTATTCGACTTGTGTTTTCTAGGCTGTCCAATTTCTCATTTCCAGCTATTTCTACATGCGACGGTACCCAGATAAATACTACATTTGTTTCATCTAATTTATCATGGAATCTTTAGTTTTTGAAAACAAAGATGAAATACATAGTTTTGATGTTTTTTGTTGCTATTTTTATATTGTCAGTAACCTTTAGTATTTGTATTAATTTAATGGTATATAAGGCAGTGAATGATAATAGATGTTCTGATTGTTCTCTCTGGCCTAATCGAGCTAGAACGTGTATGTTCGAATTGGACAACCTCTTCAACATTTTGTTGTCTAAATAGCAAAATAGTTCATATTAATTGATAGGAATTAGAGTAGAGTAAAGTTATTGTGTTGTGCACCTGCCAGTAATATTTCGGTAAGTAAAATTTAATTTTACTTGCATTTACTGGCATAAAAACATTCACAACATTTCATTTAGTAAACGACTTTTTGCTCCTCTTATCAATAATTAGTACGGTACAATAAACATAAACTTATTATTGAAACAACCACCTATCGAATAGGCAGCCAGAATTACGATAAGTAGTTACTGGTTGCTAAACATAATATTCACCAATGGAAAACAAAACTAAAAAGATTTCCAGGGTTGCTTTTGGCTACGAGGGCACCCCAAATAATAATATGAGTTCACCGACTGATAATAATCCCACAACACCAAACATATCACAGCAATCTACTTTAGCAAACATCTCACAGCCTTCCATTTCTTACACAGCATCAAAATGCTCCGAAATGCTCCTTCCCAAAGAAGGAGCAAGCCATAGTGATCCATTCAGAAGAAGACTTAAAGTTATATGACTACGTTAAATCTATAGGAGATATTATTGGACCAAGAAATATATGCTTCAAGGATCTCAAACAGCAGAATATGTATTTATTTAACCAAAACAGATTTAGTTGAGCAGCTCATTTCCACAAATCCCACTATTACCATCGGAAACCACATCCTTTCAATCAGAAGACTAATCACACCAGCAAAACTGGCTGTGCGGTCTGTACTGAAAACATAACCTTAGCTTTACACCGACTACCAACCACTTGTAGTATTCATACTGCAGAATTATACGGTATCCTTAAAGCTCTTGAAATGACTTCTGCTAATACAAAATCTCTAGCATATGCACTGATTCTCTTTCTCCAAGTCAGTCCATTGCCAATATATACACGTTAAATCCAATAGTCCAAAAAATTCAACACATTTGTCATCAAAACCACAGCAGGGGAACATCAGTAACCATTCTTTGGACCCCATCTCATGTGGGGATACATGGAAATGAGTCTGCAGACATCGCAGCAAGAAAAGCAAGTTGCTCTGACCCAAGTCTAGAAAAAATTCAACTTCATCAAGATCTATCAGCAACCATAAAACAAAATACTTGCAAAACATGGCAAAATCATTGGAATGGACAAAACACACAACTGCATATAATCAATCCCACTGTATATTCATTCAGGACACCTACAATGACTAGGGGGGACAAACTTATCATTCGAAGACTCCGAATAGGACACACACGCATCACTCACGGATACCTTATGACTTCCGAAAACCCACCTACTTGTGAACATTGTGATTGTCAGCACCTTACAATAGAACACTTACTCGTCGAGTGCAGTTATTATAGACTATATAGATTAGCTCATAATATAAACGGTAACCTAAAACAGATACTTAGTTCTCCAAATGTGTACGGTGCTCTAATTGACTTTCTAAAAGATTGTACATTATACTATCGTAAACAATAAATATTGTAACATTGTTCGTTAAAAAAAATGTAACTTACTGTATTTATCCTATGTATTGTAATAATCATATATGTATAATGTAATATTCCAGACGTTTTTGTACCCGTGTCAATGGCCATAGATGTCGAGACACGTTAATTTCAATAAAAAAAAATGTTCTGATATTTTGTAAAAAATCCGCCCTTAAGTTATTTATATTAAACGTTTTAGAAAAAAGCATCCAATGTAGCATATTTGAAGGGTAACAGTTTTTTAATTAAAGCCTTAAAGCACGTTTTTTTAATCCTATTAAAATGAAATACTAAATCTCAGAACATTGTGTCTCATTATCTTTGAATATTCGCTAATATCCTTTCATAGTTAAAGCAGTTTTGTGTTAATAAAAAGATCATGTACTTAGCTATACTTACGTAAGTAAAAATATTTTAAACCTACACCGTTACGACCGTAACTATGTAGTTAGTACATGGCCACCTTACAAGCAACCTTTTTAGACTATTATTGGATTTTTTATGTGATTAATCTCTAGGGGATCTCATAGCTTCCGAATACTCGAGGTTTTACGGTTTTACCTATATTAAGGAAAACGATTAATCTACTTTTTACGGCGTAAACGTTTAAATGTTGAAGCAGCCTGTAACGACGTTTGAAGTCTTTATTCATTTTAAATTTAATAATGCCGACTGACATAGAGGCTTCTAAAGTGTCTTAAATTAATCAGAGTTTATAAATATGAAAATTGTATTTATTTTGAAAATTAAAGCAACTTTAATGAAAATTTTCGTTTAGTAGATGTTATAAATGTTACAAATCTGATATTTTTAGAGATATATAAAAATATTTTCCTCATTTTCTTATTTACTCATTGCAATTTATTATGGTAAAAAGGGGTTACATTGAACATTTTCTTTATATTTTGTTGAATAAGTTTTGTATCTGTTGCTCAATCGAATAAAAAAAATACCACTTATGGGTCACTATAGAAGCATGACTTTACATACGTTAGATTATCTCTTGGGCGTAGCTATGTAAAAATAGCTATAAAAAAGTTGCTGTTCAATTTTACCCCGGGTTCGGTGTAACATTGAACAGTAGTATAAATCGGTGTCTAAGAGCCCACAGGTTAGTTATTCGTTCAATTTAACCCCGCCAGTGAAACAAGCGGAAATAACTAGTGGGGAGAGTTTTGTTTGTTTTTTTTTCTCAATAGTTATATTCATTGACAAAATATTTTTTTACATTCTTTTTTATTAAACTTTAAATTCTTTTACACAGTCTTATAAAATCATATTTCAAACTAAAGAAATTGGTAATTTTCAAGTCAAATGACAAAACATAAGGGAAACGTATAAACGACAGTCTTTAGAAGGATTTTAGCCCAGAGTATACCCATCAAATTGGATCGAAAAAACCACTTTTCAGCGGCGGTCTTCAGCTGGAGCTGGCAGAAGTCTCTCAAAATCTGAAGAACTTACGACTGAAATGTCGTCTATCTGAAAATAAGTCAACAATCGATTTTGGTATAATGCAAAATGCACTAAAAAATTTACATCTGGCCAATAGAAGGCAGAATTCTTCGCAATTCTCAGGAACTTGACTACATAATCTCCATCAGGCAGTTTTTCTTTGATAAGACCAACGAAAAATTTCAAGATCTTTTTGGTTGCGAATCTCACGAGCACATAATCTTCGACGACTGCAGCCCCTGTTGGCCTTTCGATCTCCTCGTTCTTTTCTTGGTGCATTTCATCACAAAATGTCTCGAAATCACAATCAGATTCGTCCTGAAGCTCTAGTTCGTAGTCGGAACTGTCACTATCCAATTGCTTAGCAGACTTTTTCTTATTCTTCGTGGGTGGTGCAGAACATCCAGAACTTTCTCCTATTTCAAAATCTTCCAATCCAATGCTTTTACCCGGTGCGATGTTAATTTTCTTTTTTCTTTGAGTTCTAGCTCTCTTTTGGTTCCTAATACCCTGTAGAAATTGTAAAACTGTGTCGTTTAAACTGTTTCCAAAACTTTCATTTGATTCAGTATCATCAGTACCAGGCAATTTCTTTAATATTTGATTTCTGTCTAAAGGGTATATACCCGTTGCCCGAAAGCCACTTTGAAGGTTTTGTTCACCAGTTTCTGCGAATTTTAACATCAGCTTTTTTAAAAGTTTTAGAAACATCTTTGGAAGACCAGTTGATCCCGTTGCTAACTTATAATCGCTGAGTATTGCACGCCATTGTTACTTCAGTGGTGCGAACACCGCGACATCCAGGGGTTGAGCGATATGCGTAGTATTCAGCGGTAAACATATGAATCGAATATTATTTTCAACCGACAGTCTGATAATTTGCTCAGAAAATGGCTCGCCAAGTTATCCCCGATTAATACTTTGACTCCTTCTTCATGTCTCGTGAAATAAAGGAAAACAGAAGTAAACCAATTTAAAAATGTTGCAGAATCGAACCATCCATGAGCTGTTCGGTTGTATCTGGTTTTATCGGGTCCTCCTTCCGTCCAAGTTGTCCAAAGGTTTTCTGCTTTGTAGACTACATACAGACGCAGCAGAACTCCTGAAGCGCTTCCACAAAACATCAAAGAAATGTTTGATTTTGATTGAGATAATAAACGTTCTGGGTATTTCACCCCTCTTTTAAAAAAGCATCTTGCAGACCCAGGATCATCCGATAAATTTGTCTCATCGAAATTGTATATACAATCGGGGGAAACTCCGTCTAGACATTGCTCAAGGTTATCAAAATAAGCAATGAAAACTTCTCTAGTAGAAGATGCTCTATTTGGGTTTATATTTTGAGATTTTCTTACACTTATTTCTCTGTTTCTTTCCAGAAAACCTTTAATCCAGTCGATACCAGGCAAATTATTTTTCAACTGCTTAACTCTCTTACCCACTGTATCCAAATGGCTTTTCATAACATGTCGTAAATCGTCGTGAGTCAAAGGAAACCCATTCAGCGGTTTTCAAAAGCATCTTGACCAGTGCCTTTTCTTCGTCGTTGTTTAAAACTTGACTTCCGTTGTCCTTCATTTTTTCGTTGTTCAGTTTGTGACTTAATGTTCCTTTTAGGATTTTGTATTTCTTCGACGCCTTGGAAGGTGATAACTATTTTGTCTTAATTTCGCGGATTGCTTGATCCAAAGTATCAGAGGTGTTATTTTTGTATGATCGACTACCCAACTTTCTAACGTAATCACGCATTTTGGACTGAGATTATCGCACTACACTACCTATTGCACCACAACTGAATTTCCTGACCACACAATGTTCCTACCGCCAAGCCAACCAATGTTATACTGAGCTCTGAGCTGAGTGAATTTTATTCAAATGATTCAAAACGAGGTAGCGTAACGCCAGACAATAATATTTAGATGGAACTCGATTGACGCCGCCCAAGCACGTTCAATCCTGCCGTTCAATGTTACCCCACGTTCCCAAAATAATTGATATATTTTTTGTATAAATTAATTAAAAATATTTAAAACCCTAATCATTTACGGTATTATGTAGAATAAGGTTCAAATATGTACTAGTATCGTGTAAAATTAGTCATGAGAAGATATCGCCGGCTGCAGACCAAAGTTGGAGAGATTTTTTTTACTACCTTTTTTTTTCAGAAACCATTTTTTATTTCATTTTTGTTAATTTTGAGAACCTGCCAGAAATTTTATCAGGAAGTCCAAGAAAAACTTATTTGCAACCCTCAAAAAAATATATCGGCCCCAAAAAAAAGTTGTAGAAAAATATAATCTTCATTGCAAAACTGTTCAATGTAACCCTCGGGTTCAATGTAACCCCGTTTTACGGTACTTAATATATACATAGAATAATTATTAATTATAGTTTAAGAGTAAGGTCTTGAATCAGGAATCATCTATCAATATCATATCATAGTCCTTTAAGTCCTTTTTAGTAGTTGGTTGAATTTTTGTCTTATTAGATGATTTTTTGTGTAGTTTTTAATACGGTGTTGATATTTAATGGCCTTAAATTTTTGCCTTTAGTTACAGCTGGTTTCGAATGTAGTAGCGAATAGTTCCATGGAATATTTTATCGCATACACAATATAAACATATATACAGTAGATTGCAATAATAAGCAGTTTGGGAAGGATATTTATATTTGAACTGCAAAATATTGTATTACTCGTTTAAACAATAAATGAAATTTGCTTTTACAAAGATGTTTTATACCATCCATAACCATGTCCAAAAAGACGTAAATCATATTGAAGAATGGTCATTCACAAGTGGTCTTCAGTTCAATAGTCTCAAAACCAAAGCAGTTTGTTTTACGAAAAGTCAAAAAATACAACCTAAGAACTTATATTTAAATGGAGAACAGCTTAAATATGTAGACGAAGTTAGATTTCTTGGTATGATCTTTGACGAAAAACTAACTTGGAAGAAACATCTAGAATATTTAAAAAAGACATGTCAACCTGGAATAAATTTGTTACGATCACTCGCAAACAAAAAATGGGGCGCCGACTCTTCTACCTTACTACATATCCACAAGGCTCTAGTACGCTCCAAACTGGACTATGGCTCAATTGTTTATAACTCCTCCAAAAAAACGTACTTAAAAACAATAGACGTTATTCAAAATACAGGCCTCCGAATTTCCTTCCTAGGAGCACACTACACAAGTCCAGTACAAACTCTATACTGGGAAACTGGAGAGATTCCACTCACATTTAGAAGACAATATCTAAGTCTTTCTTATGCTGCGGCAGTATCGTCTAATCAAGATAATCCTGTTATACACAACATATTCGCTGACCGCTTAAAAAGTTGTTTCCAAATTTCAAATCGAACTAATCACCCTTTCTATTTCCGTCTACATACCTACTTGTTAACAATGGGTATCCATTTTCCAGACACCTACGATATCTCCTCAATTCAAACCCCTTCTCCTTGGACAATTCCACTTCCCTCTACTGACACCAGCTTATTGCGCCTAAACAAGTCAGAAACGCCAGCAAGTCTAATAATTAATCAAGAATTTCTAAAAATGTTAAGCAAATATGGTAGCTGTTTCAAAGTTTACACTGATGCCTCCAAAAACGAAGACGAAACTGGGGCAGCAATCTACTCTTCAGAGTTTACAGAAGCTTACAAATTACCTTCATATACAACAACGTTCTCAGCTGAATTGTATGCGATACTAAAAGCACTAGTTTTGATAGTCAACAAAAATAAAAAGAGAAATATCATTATTACAGATTCTCTTAGCTCAATAATGGCATTAAACCAACTCTACTGTAACCATCCACTACTCCTTCTCATTAAAAAGGAACTAAAACATGCAGAGAATATGAACATTAAAGTTAATTTTATATGGGTACCGTCTCATACTGGAATCGAAGGAAACGAGGTTGTAGATAAAATAGCAAAAAATGCACCTTCTAACCCAAATTCAGAAGAGAATACGAAATGTTTTCACACCGACCTGAAAGCATTCTTTAAAGAAAAAATTAAATCTTTCATTCTTTAAATATGGCAAGATACATGGAAGAACTCTCCAACCAAGCTGTATGAAGTTGATAAGAATCATAAAAAATTCCCAAACTTCAACAATAGAAGACAACAAGTAACTTTCACTCGCCTACGGATTGGCCATACTTGGTTAACACACGACTACCTACTAAAACGTACTGATAAACCTGTGTGTGACATGTGTAAAGTGTCTTAATGGTTAAACATTGTTTATTGCAGTGCCCCAAGTACGATGTACAACGCAAAATGTATAACATTCCATCAACATTAAACAGTGCTCTTGGAAAAGACAGTAATACTAAAAATATTTTCGCCTTTCTCAAAGACTGCCAGCTGATATCAAAAATCTAATATTTTACTGTGTATAGATCTAGGTTTATTTATATTTATGTATTGCAATAGTTAATATTCTATTATTGTTCTGAAGCTATTTTCTTGTGGCATTGTAAATTAATTACTATTAAACTGGGAATAAGCCACAATTAAAGATAAAAATACGTTTATTGACGTTTAAATTTCCACTTCGGAAATCGTTTTCAAAATACAAACAGTAAATTAAACAAATTTTGTGTAACATTATACACTGCCCTACGTGTATTAAAAATTAGTTTATAGAATAGAAATGGTTAAGTGTAGTATAAATAGTATACGTAAACACCCACTTCAATGCCAAATTAGGGAGAAAACTAGAAGAATCAGAAAATAAAATCGGCAACTTTGGATATGGAACACGAAACAAAAGAGGAGAAACATTGATGAACTACATGGAAACGAACGGTCTATATGCGATGAATACCTTTTTCAATAAAAAACCACAGAGAAAATGGACGTGGCTTGCGCCCAATGGTTTAACAAAAAATGAAATTGATTACATCCTATCCAAAGAAAAGAACATAGTACAAGACGTTACGGTCATAAACATGATTTCCGTAGGAAGTGATCACAGAATTGTTAGAGCCAAAATCAAAAGTAACTCCACAACAAACAGATAAAAATGTAAACCATCTAAAAAAGAGATAGATACAGAACTTCTTAAAGAACGCAAAGAACAATACATAAACCAGCTAAAAAGAAGTGACATATCACAGCTAAAGGGTTTGCAACTAGACGAATTAAACGATAAAATAACAACAGAACTACTAGAAGCAGGCCTGAAGATTGCTAATAAACAAAAGCGAAAACAACAAAAAATTAGCGCTAAATCACAAGATATGCTAAAAAAACGACCGGGTAAACGAGTTTACCGAACTGAACAAAACCATAAGAAAACAGATAAAGGAAGATTTAAAAAACACCAAGAAGACCGCATTAAGAAAATCATAGAGAAGAACAAAAGTTTAAAAACAATGAAGACAAATACAGGAAAAAGAAAACTAATCATGCTTAAAGCTGAGAACAATGAAGAAAGAGATCTAGGAGAAATAGGAAAAATCACAGAAATATATTACACAGACCTATACAGTTCTAAAAGTGACCCACCACTATCATCTAAACAGAATCTCTCGAGGAAAATACAATATGTTGGCTCAGAGGTATTACCAGAAATAACTGAAGATGAAATCGAAAAATCCATAAACGACATGAAAAGAAATAAAGCGGCCGGTGAGGACAAAATACTGGCGGAACTGCTAAAAGAATGAGGAGACACGATAAAAAAAATGCTAAAAATACTGTTCAACAAATGTCTGTTTGAAGGTAAAATACCTAAACAATGGAGAAATGCCAACACAATCTTAATACATTAAAAAGGAGACCGAACAGACCTAAACAACTACCGTCCTATTTCCCTTTTGTCACAACTATATAAAACCTTCACAAGAATAATAAACAACCGACTAACCTATAAACTTGATAACTACCAACCAGTGGAACAGTGAATCGACCATCTACATGCGCTTAAAATCTTAATTGAGAAAACCAATGAATACAACCTTCCGCTGTACTTGGCATTCGTAGATTATGAAAAAGCTTTCGACAGCATTGAACACTGGGCGGTTGAAGAAGCTCTGGTCAATAGTAGAATAGATTCTAGATACCGACAATTGATACATGATATTTACCAAAATGCAACCATGACCGTAATTCTGGACGACAAATTAATAACGGATAATATAAAAGTTAAACGAGGAGTCCGACAAGGCGATATAATTTCACCTAAACTGTTTACCTTGACCCCCGAAGACATAATAAAATCAACAGATTGGGAAAACAGAGGAATATGTATTAACGGAAAATACCTAAATCAACTTAGATATGCGGATGATATACTCCTGATCTCCTCGGAACGACAAGAACTGGAATTAATGCTAATTGAACTTCATGAAAAATCTCTGCAAAAAGGCCTAAAAATTAACTTCAACAAAACAAAAGTAATGACAAACACGGAAGACCAAGAGGCAATAAAAATAAAAACAGAAAAAATAGAACAGGTAAATGAGTATATCTATCTAGGACAAGCAATCAGAGCTAACAGAGAAAATCAAACAGCCGAAATATCGAGACGGGTAAGAATGGGATAGGTAGCGTTCGGAAAACTTTCTTACGTTTTAAAAAATCAAACAATCCCTCTATACTTACGAAGCAAGGTATATAACTCCTGCATAATACCGGTGCTCACCTACGGAGCACAGACATGGACATTTACACAGGCTAATTTGGATAGGATAAGGAAGGCACAAAAAACGATGGAGAGACAAATGTTGGGTGTGTCACTTAGAGATAGAAAATGTAATCAGTGGATCAGAACCAGAACAAAGACAGTAGACGCGATAGAACAAGCAGCAAAACTGAAATGGAAATGGGCTGGAAATAATGAACGTTTCCAAGACGGACGATGGAACAATGTCATCGGAAAGTGGCGTCCATACAATGCAAAGAGATCAAGAGGTAGACCACAGATGAGGTGGAAAGATGACATCAGGAAACAAGGAGGTCCCACATGGCAGAGAACAGCTCAAGATAGGGAAAGATGGAGAGAACTGGGGGAGACCTATATCCAACAATGGAAGGATAGAGAATAGGTTCAAAAAAAGAAAAAAAACACCCACGTGTTTAACAATGAAGTCCAACAATCCTGCCTTAACTTCTAGACATTTTTAAAGAAACTGGAGGGCACAGTCAAGGAATTCCTTATTGTGTTTAATGTCATAGCCGCAGTACCTATCGAGCACTATACTTGCAATACCCCGAAATTTCACCTGTTTCCATTCACAGAGGTCCAAGCAATAAGTTCATGTGCAAATGACAATCTTCATCGTGGAGTTCGTTCCGACCGGCACTTAACTCCCTGAACTACTTTTAGATGTATTGAACGTACATACATTTACCATACGCCATATACACTTCTATCAATTGACTCTGGTAGAGAGTCACTGTCAGAGAGACTTGTAGGTACATCCCTTAGAATGATATTAGGGTGTTACAATTCTTGAAGCAAGGTATATCGATTCGTGTTGTAACGAATTATATTTTGCCTACGACATAGGGTATTACTATGGGGGTTGAAATCTTGGGACAGAAACTATTGGGCTAAAGATAGGGCAAACAGAACAAATCGAAACTTATATTTGAAACTCCGCACTGGGATGTGCCCAGTTCAGCAACTCGGTGCCTAAGGAGGTGGGCCTTTTGTGCCCAGGTTTTGGGGTCTGTTAATTTTTTTGGATGGCTGCCGCCTTTTGTTAATATTTTTAAATTTTTTTGGTGTCCCAAGCGGTGTAGCCAGATTTAGCCACTGATCTTCCCGTTCGGCTGGAGCTCTTTAGAAGCCTTATTTCTGTTAAAACTCATAAATGAAACGAATTAGATATACAGTTAAGACTAACTTTATTTTGTTTTGAAAGTTAATACAATTTTCTGTTTACATTGTACTACTACTACAATTTATAGATCGTTCATCGTATCTTTTAGATCTTTAATTTATAAACATTATTTAATAGGTATATACATCAACCATGTTTCATTTTGCGCAATATTGTTTTATTTAGTTTTCAAAAATACTATAATTATGTATATATTTTAAAACATTTAAATATTAAACCCAATTTTGTTTCTAAATATAGCCTTACATTTAGAATATACATTTCTGAAAACTTTTTGCTTTTTCCAGTATTTTTTTATACATCCTACTTTGATAATCATGATTATATTAAGATATTTGATTATATACGAACAATAATGATTACTTGGTACATATAAGTTGAATATCGAAAATACCCTATATACAGACATTAAAGTCGTGTGTGGCTCGCTTTAGCTAACACCTTTTACGAATTTTCTCATTATATGTGGTTTCACGTCGGATCCACACGCTTCCAATCTCTCGCAAAAATGTTTCAGAACATCGAATTTAAAGATCGGATAATTTAAAACCTACCAACTTAAAAGGTTTCTCTAATTTTCTACACATATACTCGAATGATAGGGAAACCTCATGTTACACATCGAGAATTCAGGACCGGATATGATTGATTTTTTTTTTCAGTTACAAATGTAGTCGACTTGGTATATTAAAACTTTTTATTGCATATAGATACTATATTTAATATTGACATTACTCTTAATAATTCTTTAATGTAGTGATACTGTAAATAAACGTGAAAACGGTGGCTAACCTCAACCTTCTGACGGAAAGCTCTATTAGACACAAGTCTCAGTAAAGAGTAAGTTCAACCTAAATAAGAATACTTATATTAATATTTTTATCTGTTTACGTGCAAATAGACGAGTGCTTAACCTCCTCCTTGAGACTAGCGCTAAATAAAATAAGCCAATCAAAAGATACGGCCAATCAATATGGACTCAGACTCAATATCACAAAAACCAAATGGATGTTAGTAAGCAAAACCCAACAACCAACACACCAACTGATATTAGACAATGAAAGAATTGAACACTTGGATTCGTACATCTACTTTTGAACAACAGTTAACTCAAATTGGGATCAAGCGAAGGAAATATGTATAAGAGTAGAAAAGGCAAGAGCATCGTTCACTAGCATGAAGCAAATTTTTACCTCTAAAAGCCTTACCCTACCTCTCAAAATTCGACTTCTGAAATATTATGTATTCTCGATTTTGTTATATGAAATGGAGGCGTGGACAATGACCGCAACATTGATGAAAAAAGTAGAGGCCTTCGAAATGTGGGCTTACCGACGTATATTACGTATATCCTGGACTGAGCACGTGACCAACGAAGATGTATTACGCCGGATAGGTAAAGAGAGAGAGGTAGGAATAAGTATAAAGAAAAGAAAGTTGGAATACTTGGGTCACGTTATGAGACATAATAAATATAGAGTACTATAGCTGATCGTTCAAGGAAAAATAGACAGCAGAAGGGGTCCAGGGAGGAGAAGACACTCGTGACTCCAAAACTTGCGGCGATGGTTCGGATTGTCATCTGCTGAACTATTCAGATCTGCCGTAAACAAAGTCAGAATAGCCATGTTGATTGCCAACGTTCGGAACGGACAAGGCACATGAAGAAGAATCAAAAGAGAGCTCGTAAAATTAACGAAGATTACCTTTCTATGATTAAAAAGCAAAGAATACAAAAAAATTTTAAAATTGATTTATTTTACAAATTTATTTTTGTTCACTTTATTATTTATTAATTTTTTAAATTAAAATAATAAAACATCTATATTTTAATAAATCCTAAATAGTTCAATAGAAAACCTATTAACCTTTTAGTTGCTAATTAAAAATTAATTGTATTCCAAGTGCCGATGTTCTTCTTCTTCTAAATGTGCCTATTTTCTAGAGATGTTTTCGACTACATTGATCCATCTTATTCTATTTACAGCAGCTCGACATAGATCAGTTAACGTTTACCAGTCCATTTCCTAAAATTGGCCAGCCAGGATATACGTCTACGTCCAGTACTCTCAATCTTGCCCTGTAGAATCAACTGTAGAAGTCAGTATTTATCATTACGTATGATGTAGCTGAAGTAAGCCAATTTTCTGTTTTTTGCGGTGTTTTTTTGTCTTTTCTTGGCCTCTGGAGAATAGTTATGATACTTGTGTGGTGTATATATGAGACCCTCAACATACGTCGGTAGCACCACATTTTAAATGCCTCCAATCGTTTTATGTCATCTTCTGTCACGCTCCAGCTTTCTACTCCATAGAGGAGTACACTAAAGACGTAACATCTTAGAATTCTTATGCGTATATTGATACTTAAAGATAAGTTGCAGAGAATTTTTCTAAGGCTGTTACAAGAACTTCTGGCTTTTTCAATACGAGTTTTTATTTCGTAGCTGTGATCCCAAGTATCCTTAATATTGCAGCCCAAATATCATATTTTTTCCACCCTTTCTAACGGTGTATCGTTAATTGTAATTTGGGCGTTTATGCCGATGTTCTTACTAATGATCATTATTTTTGTCTGCTTGCAATTAAGTTTTAGGCCGTATTTGTTACATGCTTCTACAACGTTATCTATCATCCTTTGGAGCCCCTGCGCACTCTCTGCAGCAACACTGTATCGTCTGCATATCTAATGTTGTTTAGAAGTTGGCCATTTACAGTAATCTCATCTTCTGATTCGTGCAAGGCCTCTCTAAAGATGATTTCAGAGCATATAATATATGATTAAATAATACCAGTGATAATATGCAACCTTTTCTAATTCCTTTTTCGACTGTGAAGATCTCGGACAGTGTATTTTCTAATAGTATTATTGCTTTTTGTTGGAGATATAAGTTTAAGATCAGTCTTATATTCTTACCATCGAGTCCTGACGTTTTTAGGATATCGATTAGTTTCTGTTAGAATATCCAACATAAAAAGTGAATGTTGTTCTATAATTGTTCTAGATGAAGTGACATTGTTGATAGTTCAATGAGTTATGTCAAAAATAGATCATAAACCACTGTCAGTCAAGTTTTGTATTGTTCTGTATGTAAGAAGAAATAAAGTATAATTATTGATGGCCAGACGTTTATTGGTGCATATTTCCTAAAGTACATTTCCTTGTCTCTTGATGTCTTCAAACTAGAAGGACTTCACCTAACTTATATATTGTTAAATTATAACAGTTTCCCATGTGGGACTTTATCAAATGCCCTCTCGAAATCAATCAAACATGCATACACATCGCAGTCTTTTGGTAAGTAACCAGTCTCGTATATGTTGTTGAATAGCTTCGTAGGAGCTGTGATTTGGTGTGACCATGCACCTAATCAGGTCCTGGTGGTTTCTTATCTTTAATCCGCTTAATGGCTACAGTTAATTCTTTTGTTATTTCTGGGCCGTAGGGATTATTTATTTCAGTCGGACTTAGCGCTACATCATCGAATAATTCTTGAATATAATTATTCCTTCTTCGCAATTTAATGGTAGTCAAAATTTGGCCTTTACTGTCTACAACTATGCCTGTATTGTATTGTTTTTTGGTATTCTGTACCTCTTTAATTTTTTTGTGAATATTAAAATTGTCATGTTTGGGTTGTAGTGTTTCAACTTCCATACATTTTTTCGCCATCCATGCTTCCTTTGGTCCTTTTGTCTCCTTTAGTATAATCTTATGCAACTTTTTGTATTCGTTGTCCTTTCAGTATCATTCCTGTTATGCTTTGTATCATGGTTGACAACCTTCTAAAAGAAGGCGCTAGAAGCACGTAAAGAAGAAAGAGGTTGTGAGACAAAACTAATGAGAAAAATTCTAGAGAACATCTGGTTAAATTAAAGATTGAAACAGAGACATGACATTAATACTCAAAAGAAGGGGCAAATCATGGGGCGAAGTAAAATAAATGTCACACAACAGAAAAAAATGAAGAAAACTTCTCAAAAATTTGCACCAACCCTCGATACCTAACTGTAGAAGAGGAACGGTTATGTATGTAGCTTCTGTGCAAGTCAGCCATGATAATACTGTTAAAATTCTTATGTTTTAACAGAAAGTATTATTTTCCATATTCAGTATATACCTATTAGAAAGCAATTTTTTTAAAAGCGTTTAATACTCCATACACCAACCTGATCAGTTTTTTTACAAACAATTATAAATGTATTATTGCTTAAATATCTCTATGCTGTAGCTTTTATTTTTTTTCTGTCAATTTTGATCTAGCTGCATTCTTCTTTTCAGTGGCGGCTTTTCTTTATGTGCTGCTGAGCTGCAGAACTACCAAACAACCATAGCAAATCTTAATTATTAAAGAATAATTAATATAGTTTTATTTCAAATCTGCCATATTATCATATTAAACATAAACTGTTAATAATAATTCACCAACAACGATGATTAATATTATTTTTTTTACGTATTTACTCCTCTAGTGAAACCGTATAATTTTTTTACGTATTTGGTGCTCCAGTGAAGCAATCTTTTTACGTATTTGCTGCTCCAGTGAAGCCGCGTCGATAACAACCGAAACACTGGCAGCGGTAAAATGCATTTATTAGGCAAACGGCGATCTTAGCCGATGTGCTTCGGCAATCGGCTGATTAACGGCCTCGGAAATGTGTTTGCGAGCTGCAATTCACGACAGTTATTCGTGACCGTTGCATCTGTGCCGTGTTTAGAAATTCTTAGGTTACAATTTTGTTTAATTTGTTTTGTTCGAGCGTGTTTAAAACAATGGAGTTTCAATTTAAATTAGGTGTAAATAAATTTCAAAAACTTCACTATCAACAACAGTTGATTATAAAAGAACGTGGCCGTCCTATGCCTGATCTTAATATTGAAGTGTCCGGTAAAAGCCGTGGAAAAACATATACGCGTAAATTTAATAAAGACATGTATCTACGAAATCAGTGGATTTGTGGATGTTCCGAAAAAAATGCTTTTTTCTGTTTTCCGTGTGCATTATTCGGCGCAGATAAAGAGGAAAAATTGTGGCGCGAGACAGGAGTGCGGGATCTAGTGCATTTAAGTAAAAAATAAAGAAGCATGAAAACACGCAAACTCATATGAACAATGAAATGCGATTTGCATTATTTGGGAAACTTAATATACAGGCCCAACTTGACTCTGCTTATTGGATAAATATACAAAAACACAATGAAGAGGTGACGAAAAACAGGTATGTTTTGTCAAAAATAATTGACTGTATAAAATTCTGTGGGGCTTTTGAGCTCGCCTTACGAGGACACGATGAATCTGAAACATCAGATAACCCTGGAATTTTTCGTGGTTTAGTGAATTTTTCTGCTGAACTTGATAAAACACTTAGTGAACACCTTACAAATGCGACAATTTTCAAAGGTACCTCAAAAACAATACAAAATGATATTTTGGATTGCATGCTAGAAGTATACGCTGAGGAGATTTTAAACGAAATCAATGAAGCCCCATTTTTAGCAGTGATAGCTGATGAGACAACGGATGTTTCTATGAAATTTCAAATGGTCATTGTTTTTCGTTATGTAAAAAACGGTGCTCCAGTTGAAAGGTTTTGGACTTTTTTGCTTCCAGAAAAACATGATGCTGAAACCTTAGCTAACACAATTTTGAATGTTTTAGACCCAATATTAAAGAATAACAAAAATAAGCTCATTGCACAAAGTTATGACGGAGCAGCTGTTATGAGTGGGATACATGGCGGAGTGCAAACAATAATTAAGAGAAAATATGAAACTGCTCATTTTGTGCACTGTTACGCCCATCAATTGAATCTAATAATGTCAAGAGCATGTTCTATTAATTCCCAAGTACGCGTATTTTTTGGAGATTTACATGATATACCTGGATTTTTTAGTCATTCACCTCAAAGAATAGCTGTCTTAAATCAAATAGTTGGAAAAAATATTCCTCGTTCAATCCCTACACGCTGGAATTTCAATATTCGTACAGTAAATGTCGTTTACGAATATAGAGACTTTATTATTGAGTGTATGGAGCAACTAGAAGAAGAGTCAAATGCTATTACTTCCAAGGAAGCAAGAGGACTTAGACGTATTCTGGAAGATCAAAATTTTACTTTCTGGCTGACTGTTTTTCATTATATTATGCCACATGTTGACGTTTTGTACAATAATCTTCAAAAAAAGAACATGGACCCAACCGAAGCACAGAAAGCTATACATGTTTTTGAGCAAAGTATTAACAATGTCCGAAATAAAATAGACCCTATCATACATCAAGCTTCAAATTTAAATGCGGCGCCTAGTGTCCAAAAAAGGAAACGCCCAAATAACAGCCAACAGGATCACCGTATTGCCTGTCTAGAAGTTTGTGATGTTATTATAAACAATGCAAAAGAACGGTTTGCATATACAAATCATCTAGTTGCCGCAACACTTTTATCTTCAGAACATTTCGAAAAATATAATAATAAGTTTCCTGAAAATGAATTGGATTTAACTTGTACAGCTTATAACTTCTTTGATAAAAACCGTTTGCGAACAGAACTGTCAGTTTTGTATTCCAATATCGAGTGTAGAACATTAAAAGGTGCAGTGCCTTTACTAAAATTTATAATTTCTAATAATTTAGAGGACACATTAACAGAAACCAAAAAGTTGATACAAATTCTGGTGACTACGCCAATGACCACAGCAGAAGCTGAACGTAGTTTTTCAACTTTAAAACGGATCAAAACATTTTTAAGAAATTCAATGTGCGAAGACAGATTAACAGCCCTTTCCACACTCTCGATAGAAAAAAAGTTCATCGCTTCAATACCGAACTTTAACGATAAAGTAATCGAAAAGTTTGCGACAAAAAAGGACCGGCGTATTAATTTCCAATTTAGAAAAATGCAATAAATGTAAGTTAATCAGATTTTTATAGCATGTCGTTATTAGTTACTATTAATTAGTATTAAAGCTAATTTTATTGTTTTTGTTTTCGTATGTTATTCTATTTCTATTATTTTATATTGACCGTGGTTCATGCAGCACACCCTATAGCAGATGTCACGAGCCGCCACTGCTTCTTTTGTATTGAGGATAAGGTATTGAATTGAAGATAAAAAGGAATTTTGAAGATCATATGATGCCAGTTTGTAAAAGCTTTTGAACAATTGAATTTGTTTTTCTTCCGAGATGTTTTCATTGGATTTATACCTGCAGTTATGAATGTATTCCTGCACAGATCGTGCAGCATGGTTTTTATCTTTCGACGTTTTCTGAAACAAAACGTACTGATTACCAATTTGGTAAAAGGGAAAGCCCAGTAGCTGTCTGTAAACCGTAGTTTTAAAACACTTCAGAGAGGTAAAAACTTCGTTTATACACGCGTTCAGGTATGTGTTTTATCAGAAAACTTTTAAAACACTGCTAAGATATTTAAATAATACTACAACAGACGATGGTAAAACAATAATGTCAATTTTAAAGTTAGCTCAAAACAACAACATACTCAGTCCGAATTGAACTAACATTTTAAAACTTAATAAATAAAAATATACTTACCTTCACTGTCACTGCTATAATGCATTTTATATTATTTTTTTTAAACTATTCCTATTTTTTATATACAATTTAAACCATAAATATCGAAGGTGATAATATACCCTACTGACTGAATTTAAGTTGGAAGGGGACCAGCTGCGCTTGGATTAATTTTAGACTGAAGGTTTCTATACTTTTATTTATAAAACTTTTTTCAAACCCCGGTAGATGGTAGTCTATGTATGAAATTACTTAGATCCTATTTTAAAATTAATAATACTATACTTTAGGTATTCAAATCTGTATTGTAACTCGATATTAAAAAAATTGCACTTGGACCCCTTTTATTCTAAGCCCTTCAAATTATACACCTTGTGTACGACGTCTAGAAATACAACTCACTTCTCACAGAATCACCCAAGATGCTCCGTGGCCTTATTACGGAAAAAGGTAGTAGACGCTAATCAATTTGGTGCCCATGAAATCGGAAGTCCGCCTCTTGCATCTTCAAGTGGCAAAGTAAATCTGCTGCCTTTCAAATTAGATCAATAAAAATTTTAAATCCGACACTATGGCTTTCAGATGACGATTACGTTTCGACGCCGCCGCTTCTGTTAGTATAGTACAGTCAAGCGTAGGAAAATTAATAAAATGTTTAAAATATACCATTTAAGTGTTAGATTAAACTAAAATATTGCAATCGAGTTTTTCCACGAATATTATGGGCATAAAACGCCGATGAGAATAACGCCGAGAGGCAGCCATAAGCCAGATGCCGTAGCATCACATATAGTAAAAACATCCAGAGCACCAAAGGATAAAGCACACACCATCTACGTAAAGAGAGAACTTAAAACATGTAGCCACAGAAACGGAGCCTTCCCTCCCTTTCACCAGCGAAGACATACCAGAGAAGAAAATCCAGGAATATGGCCTCTTAATTCACAAGCATTTAGTGGCGCAGATTTTGATGCCACTAAGGTCTATAAGAATGAATCAAGACGTGAAAATATCTTAAATCAAGATGCAGA
The DNA here is from genome assembly GCA_918026665.1 of Diabrotica balteata. NCBI lineage: Eukaryota > Metazoa > Arthropoda > Insecta > Coleoptera > Chrysomelidae > Diabrotica > Diabrotica balteata. The sequence goes on along the minus strand of OU898281.1, from coordinate 18,416,311 downwards.
TTTTGAAATAAATAATCAGCCATCTACTTCAAAAAGTGTCGGTATAGTCCTTGATGACTCTGTACAAGATAATAATGAAAAGTCGGGCATCGAGGGAGACGAAACAGTTCCGAGCAAAATTCTAAGTCCTGATTATGTAAGACCTTTCCCAATAGTTGAAAAACGTCAAGATGAAAAAAGAAAAATTAACGCAAACCAAGGAAAATCTAGAATTTATACAGAAACCCCTGAAAACAGCGATTGGAAGAAATAGAAGATGAAAAAAAAAGAATAGAATAGAATAGAATAGAAATATGCTTTATTGTCACTGAAAATTATTGAACAATTTTATGGACAAAGCTAAAAAATAAATCAGTCAAATAATACAAAAAGTATAAAACAAAAACAATATAGTAAAAAACAAAATAACACAATTTTAAATTAGTAAAATTATTGTATAACCTACATAATTTGTACAAACAACAACAAATGAGACAAATTGTAGCCACTGCTTGAGACACCCAAATGTAATTATAAACAATACTAATTTTGTTTCTTTGTTATACATTAAGAAACTCGTCAACTGAGTAATATGGTCTTTCTGAGAGATAGATTTTTGTCACCTTACGAAACTTATTGAAGGATGTTGCGGATTTAATTTCTCTTGGAAGGTGATTATAAAGTTTCTTTGCACGATATAGAATAGAATTCTTTACTAGCTGAGTGGACGGGATCGGCAAATAAACGTTACAATCCGAATTTCTAATGGAGTAGCCATGGTCAGGTCTATCGGGAAAAATGTTTAGATGCTTTCGAATCAAACAAACCGTTTCCAAAATAAATAAAGAGGGAAGCGTCAAAATTCCGTGATTTTTAAAGTAAGTCTTGCAATGAGTTGTTTGTTTGAGACCAAATAGATAACGGATTGCTCTTTTTTGCAACTTAAAAATAGTATCAAATTGGGCCGCTGTACTAGGACCCCAAAATGGAAGCCCATATCGAAGATGGGACTCGAACAATGAGAAATATGCCATTTTGGCAGAAGATAAATTTAGTTCCTTCGAAACAGATCTTATTGCAAAGCAAGCTGAGGCTAGTTTCTTCCTTAAGGAGTCAGTATGCAAGGACCATTTGAGATCACTGTCAATGAGAATACCTAGAAATTTCACGGAATTTACGATATTGATTTGGCTCTCATTCAAAAGCAAGGGTTGCATGACTCCTTTATAAGATAATGCTACAGTCTTATCCACGTTAAAGCTAAGTAAGTTGGAGTCTGACCAAGCCTTGATTATAAGTAAATCATCGGTTATAATTGAATGAAGCGTTGAAATATCAGAGCTGCTCCATGTAATACTGGTACCATCAGCAAATAAAAAAATTTTCCCTTTAATTTTTAAGTAAGTGATGTCATTAATGAAAAGTAAAAAAAGAATGGGACCTAATACTGAACCTTGCGGTACTCCACACTCAATATCTTTACAACTAGAGTCGGTGTCATTTATTCTAACCAATTGTTTCCTACCTACCAAGTAAGTTTTGAACCAGTTCAAAGACACGCCCCGAATTCCATAGAAAGTTAATTTTTTTAATAGAATGTCGTGATTTACGCAGTCAAAGGCTTTGGAATAGTCGCAGAAAACGGTGGCGGAGGAGAGGTTACTGTTTAGTGATAGATATACATCATGTAACACAGAAAATATGGCATCACTAGTGCATTTATTAGACAAAAAGCCGAACTGATTTTGCGATAAAATATTATATTTAAGGAGAAAGGGCATAAGTCGAACTTTTATAAGTCTTTCAATAATTTTTGATAGTGCTGGTAACAAGGCAATAGGTCTATAGTTGCAGGCATCAGATTTTTCTCCACCTTTATGAAGAGGAATGACGATGGCAGTCTTTAGGCAGTTAGGGAATGTACCTTTTTTAAGGGAATCATTTACTAGCGAGACCATGACGTCCAAAACATTATGCGGTAGATTTGAGAAAATTTTAATAGATAATCCATCTGTACTACAGGACGATGTGCTTTTTATACTACGAATTGTTGAAATGAGTTCCGTCTTATCAACTGGTCTTAAAAAGAAGGTATCAGCAATGTTTTTTGAATTAGAGAGATAGGAAACTGGATCTTGATGTGGCGAAATAGTTGAGGTTATATTTTTACTTTTTAAGAAAAAGTGAAATCAGAAAAAGAGGACAGTAATCTAAAAAGAAGCAAAAATTCTTAACTAATAGGGATGAACAAGCAAAAACAGCAAAAATTCAAAAAGTATTTTTTGTGACAACTCGGATGACAATGAAAGTCTTGCATCTTTTGAATCCGGCGAGGAACTCATAAAAGACACTTTTATATTAGTAAAATTTGAACTGAAAGCAACAATGGTTTATTATGTTGGAAATGTGGTTGAAAAAATATCTGATTCTGAATATTTTGTCAAATATTTGCGGTGCAGGGGAAATTCTAATAAATTGTATTTTCCTCAAATAGAGGATACAATAAAAGTATTCATGTCAGACTTACCAAATTCTCTAAATCTCGAAGATATTCGACGGTGACATTTCACTACAACTTTAAAGGAATTACGGTTAAGTAAATATCTTAGTTATTAGTTAATAATGTTTTTTAGTTCATTAGTTATTTTTTGATGTGCTAATTTTCTTACTTTTCCATATTTTGTACGTTCCAAACAATGTTTGATAACGTTTCTTTTAATAAACTGTTTAACTTGTAACAATGCCGTTTCTATATACCTACCTTAAAACATTGCGGCCCAAAGTGCTCCTTTGCCTGGCTGATTATCCCCCACTGGGGGCAGAATCAGCCAGAGTGTAATTTATATTTTATTCATTTATTAACAAAAAACTAAAATATATTCAACAACATTGTTTTACTTTTTTAATGGACAAAGTATAAATTTTACATTTTTGTTTGCAAATTAAGTATAATGAAACATTTTTTATTTTTTTACCTAAAAACAATCATTTGGCCCAATGTGCCCCACTCTCCCCTGTGGATTTTCCTGTTAGCATATTGATGTTAGTGGATTTATTGGTATTAAAATAAAAAAAATTGAAAAAATGGAGTCAATTGATTTTTCCAGTACGCCCACGATATGTTGATTATAAATTGAACTTCAACAATTGAACCAATTTAACAGTTTCATACAAACAATTAATAACCATTAACCATTATTTTTTCTAAATTTGGCATTAGTCTAAATGAGCATTAGTCCCATAATATTTATCCAACTTTTCTTTTCTTTAATGAGATGTTGAAAGCTGTTTTTCTCCAAACGCGTTAATTTTCTAATCACTTCAACTTTATGTAGCAGTCAAATCGATATATGGGCTACATACACTACATATTATATAAATAAAATAATATTTACATATATATAATAATATCTATTCAGTAGGCAAAATTATATCGTTAAAAGTTATAGATGAGCTAGAATGTCAAGATTTAAAATATACGTTAAAACATTTTGATTTGAATTATTCGGAATTAAGAAACTGAAGTAAGACTTTTAAAAACAGGAGAAAGTAAAAATCTTTCCCATTCGAAGCTCTTGATTGGATGTTTCAGTATAATAGAAAATCACTGTTGACCAACTAATGGTAAAATCTGCCATAATTCATACTTCCTATAGTAAGTTGTACTTGTGAGAAAACTTTTTCTAAGCTGATAATAATAAATTTGAAACTAGATTGATAAGGTTACTAGACCGTTTGGAATATCAATGGTGACTTGTTGTGGACAAAAACTTGCTCTAAATATAAATAAATATAGTGTAGTTGACGAATTTAAAAAAATCATACCATTCCAGCGACGAATGGTATTATAATGTTTTGTGATAATAAATGTTTAATGTCAATCTGAATTTTTAATATATTTTTTACATATGACCCATATTTTTCTTATGATCACACCCCGTATATACTAGTGGATGATGTAATAATTGAGCTATCAAACGAAGAACAATATAATTATTTATTTAAAAAGTCCATTTTGTTTTGTTCTCCATGCCCTAACATTCTGCAATAGTTTGACTACGCTATCCATCTTTTGGTACACGATTACATTTTATCCCTACGCCTTGCGCCACTGCCTACACAGCGGGCAAGTTTTGGGAACGAATGAGAAGACGAGTTTATTTCTTGTAGATAATTACTTTCCTGTCGAGAATACCAATGTTAAAGCGAATATTAAAAACGCTGATATTTCAATAAATTTCAAATTTCCCTTTGGCGCTCTAGCTTGGCGGAAAATATAGGATTCAAAAGAAAACTGAATGAATATATAGTGCAACTAGAACTAGAAACATTTTAACTGAAATTGCTTGTATTTAAATTTGATTAAGTTTTTAATCAAAGCATGATGTTGAACAGAGAAATGTGTGCGTAATTTCACATTAGAAGAAAGTCAAAGAAGTCTCAACGGGAGAAATTTTCTTCTCAGCGGATGGTACAACGATTCTGCGTTTTTTAAATTTTCCTCTAAGTATATGAGTAATAAGCCTTAATTTATGTTAGTAACTAAAACTAGTATTATTATGCACAGAAACTCCGTACGGTTATCTAGATCTCTGTTGTTTAATTGTACATTTATAATATTAGAGATTAGAGTAGAGTTCTTAGATTAGAACTGAGAGTAAGAGCACTGAAATGCTACTTTTCTTTTTCGATACTGCAATATGAACTTGAAAGCTGGACATTGAAGCAAGAACACATAAATAAGTTACAGTCCTTTAAAATGTGATGTTACAAGAGGATGCTTAGAATAGCATGGACACAGAAGAAAACTAACACGGAAGCATTGCGAGAAATGGACCAAAGAATGCGAAATATTAAACACAATAAAAATAAAAAAGTTACAGTATCTGGGACACGTAATGAGGGGACAGCGATATGAACTGCTAAGACTGATAATAAAGGAAAAGATAAGTGGAGGAAGGAGTATAGGAAGAAAGAGAGTGTCATGGTTGAAGAATTTAAGGGACTGGTTAAAATGCAGTTCTATAGAACTCTTTAGAGCAGCAGTAGATTAAGTAAAGATAGTGATGATGATATCCAACCTCGGGTTGGGAGACGGCACTTAAAGAAGAAGAATATTAGAGAGGTAATCAGCAAAATAAAAGTAGTGGGGTAGTATCCTTGGATCTAAATGGCTAACAGTATCTTATCTTATCAGTCAGTACTGTAGCTTCTTGTAGCTTAGTGCTTCATATTATAGTGCTCTTTTACTGATTGCTAGTTATTGTTTCTGCATATATCGTAAATGTGTGAAAACAATAAGCACGAAGTTAAAAATTTTTTCAATGTAATTAGACGTGGCCAATTCGGATGAAATTTTAATTTCGCTAATATTAGCTTTTTATGTGAGGCTTGGTAATGGATAATGGTTTTTTAAATGTAATTTTTTTGTCTTATGTTATTAGTTATGTTACATTTTCTTTTTTTATTACTTTTCATTGGTTTAGAATTAACCATAATTTTAGTTGCAAATTACGTTGATTTTGATGAGTTTGATCTTTCTTAAAATTCAAAATTAACAAATTATTTTGTTTTATTACTTGGTGGGTAACATATATTGTAGAAGAAATTTTGATCCCATCTTATCTCATTTTTTTACGACTGACCGGATGCCTTTGCTTAGTGTTTTAGTTGGGAATATGTTCATTTAGTTAAGCGTAGGGTGCTGTTTACTAAAATTTAATTATTTTGAATAGTAAATTGGTGTCGGTGTAACAATGTGGTTAAAAATATTGCGTACGATAACAACACAGTTGTATTGTTTTAATGATCTAACACATTTGTGCGTTGTTGTTTCGGTTACGGTGCCAGCGTAATACGTTTTTATGTAACCAATGCTGCTGGCAACAGTCGCAGAAGCGGAAAGATCCTTAGGTGTTTTTCTCGCATAAAAAATGCTATGAGATTTACAATAAAGCAGGATCCGTTGACTGTCTAGCAACTTAGTGCATTGAGCATTATTTGGTAACATCATGTGATTTTTCGAAAACTATAGACACCTTTCCTAAAGAATGATATATTACCTAAAGAATGACTTCTATCAACATTCGTGACTATACCGAAAAAAAAACGCCAGACAATATTGCGATCACCGTACCATCAGTCTAATGTGCTACGTACTAAGAGTATCTCTAAAGGTTATTCAACCTAGAATATATAAAAAGTTAGAACAAGACATTGGACAAACTCAGTTCGGATTTAGAAATGCCCAAAGAACCAGAGAAGCATTATATGAAGTAAACGTGCTAATACAGAAATGTTTAGATGTAAATCAGGACATCTATGTCTGCTTCCTAGATTATAACAAGGCATTTGATACAGTGAAACGTAATCCGTTAATAAAACTACTGAAAACAAAGAACATTGACACACGGGATATGAGAATAATAAATAATCTGTATTATTTGGTGTTAGACAAGGCTGTGTCTTGTCGCCATCACTGTTTAATGCATACTCAGGGGAAATATTCAAAAAAGCATTAGAAGACGAAGTAGTTGGCATAAAAATAAATGGCCTACCCATACGTGAAATTAGATAAGCTGACGATACAATACTAATAGCAAAAAATATTACAGATTTACAAAGAATTTTAGATAAGGTTGTTGCAGCGAGTGAAGAATTTGGTCTGTCACTAAACATAAAGAAAACAAAATTCATGGTTATATCAAAGAAAAATATTGGATACATCAATATACAAGTACATAATAAGACGATAAAACGAGTTCCGCGTTATAACTATTTAGGAACAAACATTAATGAAACAAAGCATTATACCAAAGAAATTAGAGTTAGAATCTTAGAAATCTTAAGATCTTAAATCTTAGAAAACGAATATTAAAGTGTTATGTATTTTCTGGTTTTTTGCATGGTTTGGAGACATGGACTTTAAATAAACAATGTCTCATTAATTTGGAAGCATTTGAAATGTGGACACATTGAAAAATGCTAAGAATCTCCTGGACAGTCAAAATAACCAATGAAGAAGTACTAAGAAGTATAGAAAACAACAGGAAGATACTGGATTCCATCAAAATAAGAAAACTACAATATCTGGGTCATATAACACGTGGTGACAGATATGAATTCCTAAAACTCATAATGCAGGGAAAGATTCAAGGAAAGCGGATAGGTAGAAGAAGAATGTCCTGGCTGAGAAACCTCAGAGAATGGTTTGGATGCAGCTCAACTGAACTCTTTTGGGCTGTAATGTCAAAAGTTAGAATAGCAGTGATGATTGCCAACCTTCGTCGCGGAAATGGCCCGTAAAGAAGATAGACATCTTTGCCAATAAGAAAACACAAAAAGTACATTCTAAAATTATTTTACTTTTTGTTGCTCTTCACTTTTTGCCGGGACCCGCTATTCACTTTTTACCGGGGCCCGCTCATCTTTCTCGGCGGTCCTGTCTCTGACGGAAGACATTTAAAACTCTGAGAATAAATCCCTCAAAACATGTGAGTGATATCATTTTATTACCTTATAAGGAAAATCATATAATACATTTTTTATCACTTTTAATACACATATCAAAAGAAATAGTGCACTAAAAATGGCGTCGGAAACAATTGTCTGTATATTATATTATAATAACTGTTATCTGAACACTAGTGTTATTAATACCGAGTCTATAATTCACGATAGATACTGGCAGCAGCTCCATGATGTAATTGCTTTCATAAGCTTGCGAAAATGAAATAGAAGTGAGCTTTCATAGGTTTTGCCAACTGGTTTTTTGGTCTAATGCCCAGTACCCAAATCGACAAAGAGATATGTTTGCTTTGCATGGACTTCTTCCTCTTATGGTGCCCTATCCAATTAGTGAATGTTACCGACAATTCTGACATATATACTTAAGTTTTTCAGCCATGAGTATTTCTTCCGATGCCCCGTTTTCCCTCTATCTTCCCTTTCATAATAAGCTTTAAGAACTGGTACTTGAAATTTCAAAATATATGACCCTGATAAGCAGTTTTCTTCTTTTTATTATTGGCAGCAATTCTCGTTCTCTGCCCATTCGATTTAATACTTCGACATTTGTTGTATGATCTGTCCAGGGATTTTAAGCAGTCTTCTAAATACCCACATTTCAAAGCCTCCAATCGGTTCATCACATTAGCCTTTATGGTCCAGGTTTCTACACCATATAGCAATGGACTAAATGTAAAATTTTACAAAGCGATATCGAAGCGTTAAGTTAAGGCTGCTGTTGCTTAGTAAGGTTCTCATATTAGTAAATGCTGTTCTGGCTTGCTCAATCCTGCTACGTATCTCTATGTCTGGATCTAGATCTCCAGTTATCCAACTACCAAGATATCTGAACTCGGGAACCTTTGGGCGTTCTTATTGTTAACTCTTATAATATGTAATGTCATATTTCGTGTTCTACTAACCTCCATTACCTTCGTCTTGTCTATATTAATCTTCAAGCCTAGTCGTTCTCCTTCAGTGTTTATTTTATCTATTAGACGTTGTAGCGCTTCTTGGCTATCAGCTATTATGACTGTATGATCAGCATAGCGAAGATTAGTAAGTCTGTCAGTTGATTTTGATTCCATCTTCAGTGTCACTTGAAGCTCTATGGAAAAGCGTTTCAGAGTAAAGATTAAAAAGGAGAGGTGGCAGAACACAACCCTGTCGTACACCTTTTTCGATTGAAAAATATGATGTAGATTCCAGTCCTACTCTCACAAATGCCACTTGATTCATATAAAGGTTCTTTAGGATTTAAGGTCATTCTCATCTATCGAACATTTCTGAAGCAATCTTACTAATTCTAAATGATAACACAATCGAACGCTTTCTGTTAATCTATAAAGCATAGGAAGACATATTTTTGCTGATCTCTGCATGTTTAAAGTAGGACAGTTAAGCTATAAAGTGCTTAACTGTCCGGGGCTAAACCGAACTGTATGGGGCTAATTTCTCTTTCACATCTGTTGTATATTCTTGTGTGAATTACCTTTAAGAAGAGTTTTAGGACCTGGCTCAATAAGCTGATTATTCTTAATTGGTCGCAATTGTTAGCATTTGGCTTTTTTGGAATTGGTATAAAGGTTGATTGAAGCCAATCCTGTGGTATTAGACCGGACCCATTAATGGCCCATTAAAAAGATCTACCAAGGCGTCTATATTGTCTTCACTCAAAATTGTTAGAACCTCTATGTATATGTCGTCTGGATCAGGTACTTTTCCCCATTTGCTCTGTTTGATCGCCCTTACAACTTCTGACTTCAAAATTTTGGGGCAGGGTTCACCTTTATATTCACTTTCAGAGTTTCTTCCAGTGTTGTCTGAGTATAGTTGCTGTTTGTAGTTTCTCGAATGTTGAAGTAGATCCTTGGGCTCAGTAATTAATTGATTGTCCTTCAGAATACTGTTAAAACTGTAAGGTTTTGTATGATCTGTCACTTCTTTAACGAGTTTATGTATATTTAAGTGGTCATGTTTTTCTTACAATTCCTCCATTTCTGCACACCTGTCTAGCAGGCACTGTTCTTTAGCTTTGCGACACTCTTTTCGTATTTGTCGGTTAATCTGCTGATGGTTCGGTCTTTGTTTTTAAATGATCTGCGTGGACAATGGAGATTAAAACTGGTACGCGTCTATTATTGCCTTAATAATGATCTTTACTTCCCAAAGAATGTGTTAACAATACAAGCTATTAAAAATTAATTAATATAGATAAGCTATCGACAATGAGTTTTTGATATATTTTACATTTTTTATAGCATTTTTCTTTCGACAATGCAACTCTCTATTTTTACATCAATGATTGCATCATTCTTTAGTTGAAACCAAAGTGAATCTTTTATACAACCGTAGGGAATTTTTGTGTGCGCGCGTATATTTCAGTGCTATGATTCTTAAATCCGATACTGATGCGCCGCTCGGGGAAAACCGGCAACGTGGTCGACTATTCTCAAGTAAGAAATACATTGCTTATCTTACCTGCTCTGCATTCTAAATGTGGGTTCTACTATAGTATTAATAATACTGGGTGTGATATTAATAACACATTGAAAAACATTAGTAAAGTAATACTGAGCGAAGTTTAATAAAAACACCATATTGTAAAACGATTAATGTATTTCCATAAACTTTGACAAATCAAAGATTCGTTCTCACGACATTCGGTACAAAAATAAATACTTTTATTTACAAACACGGCAGTGTTGTTTACTGTCAGTGAGAATTTATCATTCCTAATATAGTCGAAATTATTTTTTCTCCTTTATCGTGATGAAGTAGATTCAATAGAGGATCTCGAATTTTTTCTTCCAAAAGATTGAACAGTTCCATCCTAATGAATTTGATCATTTCAGCTATTTTGTGCTCGTCCACTTGGAAAACTACCCAACCGTCTTCCAAGACGATGAAAGTGTTACCGCCTTGAACGTTGATGTTCAAGTCATACGAGGAGAATAGTATAAGAGGTAGAACAGGAACCATGGTACATTCTCTGAAGAATACTTTACTGGTTTGGATTTTTTCTTGGTAGACTAGATATGGACTGGGAAAGTTCCTCACACTGTAGTTTATAGAGCTTGGATGCATAAATACCTAAAAAATATTAATTTTTAAAACATTTTTTTTTTATTTTTAATAGACTGGAAGATATTAATCTGAAGTTCATGTCTTTTTCATTTTTTATGCCTCTGAAGGAAGATACATAAAAAATTTTTTGGACAAAAATCTCTTGTGAGAATCAATTTTTTTAAATAAACCAATAAACCTTTTGCCTTTACAGAAGAGTTAAATTTGGCAATCTCATCAATGAAAAACTCATCTGCATGTGCTGATGATATCCCGTCTATCTTTCTCAAACATCTATAGGCAGGAACCCTCTTGAAGCTACTTGCCTTCTATAATAACATACGGTTTAGCCAAACATTTTCGATTCTTTGTTATCACTCGCTTACCACACCGATTAGAAAAAATGACTCATCTTCTAACGCTGCCAGTGCCTACAGCCCAATCTGACTAACATGCACAATGTGCAAACTACTAGAATCACAGTTGCCTTAGACTTAGAAAGTGCATTCGACACAATAAACAGAGCTGATATTATTAGAAAACTTGAACAATTTAATTCAACGAGTAATATTCTCATCTTTATAAACAATTTCTTACAAGAAAGATCATTCAAAGTAGTTGGAAACGGGAAAACGTCTACAACACATATCTTACAAAATGGAGTCTCACACTATTCCTTCTTAGCATTGACGATATATACTCTCTTGTTCTCCCTCCAATAATATACTCGATATACGCAGATGATCTTGTTCTTTATTACCAAGGTGACGTTACAAGGACCACATGCTCCACTGATCCACTAAACTGATCCACTAAAATTGGAGTCAACTTTTTATCTGGAAAATCTAAAGTCATAAACTTCTCCAGAAGACATCACACTCGCCCTCCTCTATTTCACCTAAATGGATCCACATTGATCCGCTCTAGGTTGGATTACGGAAGCATTTTCTACATATCTGCTTCCGACACTCATCTTAAAGGTTTGAATACAATTCACAACACTTCTTTACGCATTAGCCTAGGCGCCTTTAAATCAAGTCCTTCTCGTCTTTATATCGAATCTTCAGAACCTCCACTTTTTATAAGACGGAAGCGTTTACTATCGTCTTACTCCCCACCCTTTCCCAGATAATAGTCACCCTCGAGCACATTCTCTCACAAATTTTAAAAACATCGCTAGAAGACACAGACCTAAAACACAACTCCGTTTACTACGTCCAGAATTCCCTCATGGACCAAAAAGCTACCTACTGTCCTTACCAGCTTGAACTGATACAATAAAGAAGAGACGCTCAGAACTCTCTTGGTACAAACATTTGAGGAACTTATAGACACAGCGTAATGACACAATTCTCTACACAGATGCCTCCAAAGAAAAACAGGCCATCGGCCGTGCCGTCAGTACCTCAAATACTATAGTAGTATCATATCCGCTTTCTCCCCGATGCAGTATATACAAAGCCGAACTGTACGGCATACTCAATTGGCATTGAGGATCCGCCTACTTCGCTGCTACGTATTCTAAGTCTTACTTTATGGTGTCGAATCATGGACTGTGAATAAAATCGATCTAAATCGCCTTGAGGCTTTCGAAATGTGGTGCTATAGAAGAATTTTAAAAGTTTCCTGGGTGGAGAAGATTTGAAACTCCACAATACTAGAACATCTCAGCAAGACTACTGGAATCATGAAAAGCATCAAGCAGAGAAAGCTGGAGTATTTCGGACATGTATTGAGAGGTCCCAAATATAGTTGCTACAAAATATCATGCAAGGAAAAATAGCATGCAAACGCAGTTCAGGACGGAGAAGAACCTCATGGTTGAAGAATTTGCGAGATCTTTATGGTGTTGATACAAGCATGCCATTTAGGGTGACAGTGAAAAAAATTAAGATAACTATGATGGTAACCAACGTTCTGAAAGAAGATGGTACATGAAGAAGAACTGTTTGTTCGGAATACTCAAGGCATTAGACTCGGCCATTGCTAATGAGAAATCATTAGCAATATGCACCGATTCTCTCTCCTCAATTAACTCAATCAGAAATATATACTCCATACACTCCACTGTACAGTGCATCCACAGTATCTGCCAACAGCAGTCCAAATGGTGTTTCAAAAACTATCATCTGGATACCATCCCATATTGGTATCAATGGAAATAAGAACGCTGATCATGCAGCAAACTGGCCTACTCCTTAGAAAATCTGGAAAACATATAACTTACCAAGACCTAAAGGTCAGTATCAAGAACAACGTACTTACTAAGCACTTGGCAAATACACTGGAACGTGCAAAATACAAAACTACGCACAATTCAACCAACTGTTACCTCTATCACCATGCCTCAAATGAGCAGAAAAGACAATATTATTATCAGAAGGCTGAGAGTAGGTCATACTCTCTTACTCATGGATAACTGATGTCTTCTGAAATCTATCCTCGCTGTCCTTAATGTAATTTTTGTCAACATTGTAATGAGTCCTTAACAGTCCAGCACAAATTACTAGAATGTGTCCACTACAAACCTCAAAGATACTACTACAACTTTCAAAATAATTTAAGTGATCTACTTGGTTCTACAAACATGTGCAGTGCCATAATTCGTTTCCTAAAGGACTGTTACCTTTACTACTTAGTGTAATTATATTAGGATGTTGCTAATGTATCTTAACTTGTATATAAACAGATTGTATACATTTTGTAATAAACTTTGTACCAGTGTCAATGGCCAACAGTTGCCGAGACACTTTAACTTAAAATTTCAAAAAAAATCAAGTGCACTGTGACGATTTTCTCACTTTTGTCATGTTATAAAATGGTAGCAAAATATCAAGTTATGATTGAATTTTTAGGCATAGGGGTAAGGGTTCTAAGGGTTTAAAATGTTATGTGAAAATGTAGAAAAATATGGTTAATTTTCTCATTACTCTTGATTGAAAGTAAACAAATATTCATTTAAAGAAGCGCAAGAGAAACATTTTTCGAGACACGGAAAAGCTGTTAAACATTTTTTTTCGCATCGGTTCGTGACTTTCTCACGAATGAGGTGAAGATTTTCTACGAATATATTAATCTTATAAGTTTTTTAAGGTAAATAACTTAATAATTTTAATTGGATGTAATTCAAAATAACTAAAAATTATCATTTTTTGGAATTTTATGTCGTTTGCAACTATAAGGACTCTAAAAAAGTGTATCGTAAATTGATACCGAGGATGAACACGACTGCGGATTTGGTCAACATCGTGAAGGGACGTAAGCTGTAGTACTTGAGACATATAATGAGAAATCAAGGCAGATACGAGCAATGCATTTTGTAAGGTAAAATTGAAGGAAAAAGGGTCCCAGGACGAAAAAAAATATGCTGGTTTGCTAACCTAACAGCATGGTATAGAAAAACTTCAACACAGCTGTTTCGTATAGCAACCAATAAAGTCATCATAGCCAGAATGATCGCCAACGTTCGGAATGGACAGGCACCCTAAGAAGAAAAAATCGATACCTCATACTCTTTTTATAAACATGACAAAATTAAGCAAATTGTCCTTTTAAAATAAGAAATGCAGACTAAAACGTACGTGAAGCGACTAAACAAAACAAAAATCTTACTGTTTCTTGCACTGTTGTAAATTTCAAATCTTTGGCATCGTTTTCTTTGGGTACAGCTCCTGCCGAACTCATGATATACGACTTAGATGGCGTTAGGATCTTGACAACGTTCGGATATAATGCAGCGCACAATATCGATGATAATAAACGAATATTTTCTCCATTTCTGTTAAACTGAAAGTAAAATAAGAATTTAATTAAAAATCTTCTCTTTTTCAAATAAAATTAAGGTTGATCTGCACCCACCAAAAGACAAACTACACATTCAAAAAATTTGAAAAAATTTGAGAAGGTGTATGTGGCAACTTGAAGTATTTTGACAAATTTTGAGTAAACTTCATGTTTTCGTTTACGAAAAAACTCTAAAACTACTTTTTTCCAAGTATAAAGCGGGAAAACCAGACATACCATTTTGTTAATTTTCTTATAGAATAAAGATATAACCCTAAGATATACTTATGAATTTTTTGAAAATTTTTGAATGTACAGTTTTGTCACAATGGGAAAAATAATATGTTCCGGCTTATAATATAGTTACCGTTAAGAAACCGGAAAAAAATTTAATAACAGCATATGTAAAACTGTAAAAGTGAAAAATATTTGCAATAAAACGTTGAATATTTTTTCCTAAACATATGAAACATCTCATTAAACAAGAATTATATCCTGAACTGTCACCATCAAATTGTATCGTAGAGAGATCATCGATAGATTGCATTACTTTCGGCCTCGAAAAGCTTCAAGCGAAGCGTCATACTACCAGGGTTGCCATATCAATTATTTTGTACAACACTTTGGTAGATAACAAGATTTAATAAGAATGTTATCGGTCAAGCTATAAAAAACGTATTTAGTTTTTAAAAACCTAGACGTTTTTAGGTAATTATTTTAGCATTTATAAACAATGGTGTTGCTTGCATAACGTATTAGTGGCAATTTTTATATTAGTATAAGCATTAGTTTTTCTTAAGAAATTCACATTTGTCAACATGTATTTTAAATCTTGTTTCTCTTAACTTCTCAAAATCTTCTTAAAATTTATCATATGTGTTCTTAAAAAGAGGTTGAAAATACAATAATGTCGTCCATGTAGACTAGATATATTTCTCCTGTAAGTCCCTTTAGTTCATTTTTGAGTCCGAATGGCATTCTCAGATATTCATAGTGACCATTTTGAACGTTAAATGCAGTCTTATAGATATTTTCTTCCTCCATTTCAATTTGATGGAATCCGCTGGCTACATCTAGGATGGAAAAGTATTGGCAGCGTCCTAGTTTGTCCAGAATGTCTATTAGACTTGGAGTTGGACACAGATCATCGATGGTTTACTCGTTCACCTTCCTGTAGTCGACAACTATTCGCCATTTAATTTTTCCTGGGACATCTGGTTTCTTTGGAATGACCCACATTGGGGATGACCAGGGCGATTGACTCGGTCTGATGATTCCTTGATCGATCATCCTTATGGATGTGTGGATACCTATTTGACTTGGTGTAAACCAGAACTTCACCTCTGGTTCGTATATCGTGTTTTATTTATCTTTAAGAGTCTATTGAGGGTGGCGTGTGCATACAGAACAGTCTCTGCCGAGGCGTTGGGAGATATCACCGGGTGTATTCCAATGCACGTGCTAGTAAATAAAAGAGGAAGAATATACGAGAGAAGACATGGCAACAGAACGTTTAAATAAAGAAGAAAGGGAGAGGTCCATAATGGTGTTGCAAGAGGAATTGTCCGAGAAGAGAAGGGTGGCGCAGTGGACAAAGTCACTGATTTCTATTCTAAGAAGATGGATGGACTGCGGATACCGGCGTTTGGATTACTTCCTGTCGCAGATACTCACAGGACATGATTTCTGCAGGCATACCTTTACAGAATTTACAGAAATATCGGACACTGTTTCGCACACTCTATTGGTATGCGATAGATGGATAGGTGAGAGGAGCCTACTTGAGAGAGAGCTAGGCAGTAGGGTGCAATCAGTCATGGAACTGGTGGAGGAGATTCTTAGGAGGTCAGATCGGTGGAGAGCAGAGAGATATGTGAGGAGAACATTGGAGAGAAAGGAACAAGAAGAAAGGCAACCGGAAGGGAGGCAGAGTAGAGGGAGAGAAGAATTCAGTCGTAGCGAGGAAGTGCTAGAATGCGTGAGAATTGTGCGTGAATAAGAGATCGGGGGAATGCCGTGCCGATGTTGGGTCGGCTAGCGCGCGGCCTCAGATATCATCGTGGCCACGCTAGACGACTCCTGCATAACCGAGGCTGGAAGGTGGTTCTGCCCACCTTCTAGGACGGTATGTTTTGAACATTGGGACCACCTCCCTCATAAAAGAAGAAAAAAAAAGTTACTTCTCAGACTTTAAAAAATGTTTAGTTAATTTTAATTAATATTGAATTCAATCACGTATTATTATTAACTTTTATTAAAAAATACCTAAAATATTGTGTTACCACTACATTAACAAAGAAACATACTGGTAAATGTCATTTTAAAAATACATGCCACAATTTTGACATGTCGGTGTCTCAGGCCCTATTACCCTATATGCATAATTAGAATGTTATCCCTGGAAGGTTAAAGTTAAATGTATCTGCAGAAAAACAATATTTATAAAATCAAACGTATTCCTTACCTCCGCACCAGTAATTTCGTATACATCATCCCAACCTAATCTTCTTCTCGTACTTAAATTGACTGGTACAAAACCTATATCGACTAAGAGTTCCAAAAATTGCTTTTTTACATCGGCAATAGTTGTTAAGGTTCGGTACGAAAGGAAATTTTCTGCAGCGAAGTGTCTTGCGGCTACAGCAGACTTTTTGTATATTTCAAGAAATTTCTAAAAAGAAATAGATACTTAAGCATACTTTAATATCCTTTTCTAGTGTAATTAGTACTTAAAAAACATTATCGTAAAGACTACTTTTAAAAAAATATATATGAAAGCGGAAGAGTTACTTCAATCGTCCAATACCAAATTCATAAAAAGAGTACAATCAAAAATAATAGGAATCTTCTCTTCATTGCTTGTAGCAGTCAATATGCAACAAGCTATAGTATAATACATGTCACCTAAACGACAAATAAGGTAGTAATTATGCTTCTCGACTTTAAATGAATACAAACGGATATATTAAATTAAAAACTATCATACCAGTAAATATGTATGTCTTACCTTATAGGCTATTAACGTAGTTACATGATCGCTCATACCAACAGCGAAAGTTTGTTTCTTTTTATTAGCTTCTTCTCGTTTGCCGAATGGAGCTACAAACGGAGATTTTGAACTTAAACATGCCGCCATTGTTAGAGCAGCATCGACACAGCCAAATATTGCACCATAAAGTATTAGTTTTCCTACAAAGAAGTAAAAGTTGTAAATTTTAAAAAGAAATATACCCTCAGAAGTAGATTTATACTTCTACTTCTAAGTAGATTTGTATTTCTATCAAAAATTACTCCCAAACCGGATGACCACTAGAATTACCAGTCCAGACCAGAAGAATTACCAGACCAGAAGAATTACTAGTCCTTACATTATTGGGATGGTAACAAACAGCAAAGATGGCTAAGGAACAAAAAAGAGCGCGATACTAGTCATCATACCATGGAATCCTCCAACTAATTCTTTAGACAGAGTTGATTCATAGGTTGCTATGCATACTACATCTACCATAACTAATACCAAAGAAAGCATTACAAAAAAGCAGAGCTGTACTTCCCCAATCCATAAGGAAGAGAATACAAGGCTCAAAGATCGAAGATAGAGAATTGGACAGACAGCACTGGAAACTCTATTAACAACTCAACTGTACAATTTTTACGCAATTGTCTAAAAATCTAAGCAGGTTTCATACGTCAGATATTTCCTTAAGATTTGTATAATTATATTTGTGGACATTTTGGACATTTGTGGATATTTATGGACACTTTATAATTATCTTTGCATATGTACACTATCTAAAATGATTTGTGCCAAACCAATATCTTGAATTAACTTTACGGTTAAATTCTTGGTTAGTCCAGCCATGTCGACAATTTAAAACATTGTTATGAATCTCACAGACTGAATTGGAACTAAATTTGTAGTTTTAATATACTTGTCACACCGCAGCTTTGAAGAGGGACGACGAAATAAATAAAAAAGGATCTAACATCTTAAAGAAGTCAACAGCAGTAAATTGCTGCCAATGCTGCCATGCACCCGGTCGTGTTAAATCTAAAACATATTTAAAACTTACCTATTCTTACGTCCACTGGTAAAGTCGCCAAATGATGACCCAAAGGTGTCAAGTTTTCATGTTTATCCAACGCACCCACATTTTCTAACCTTTTCACAGCCGTTACTATATTTTCCAGTGTGGGTGGTTCAATAAAGGAACCTAAAAAAACATCCACTGTTAATACTTGGTCCTAAATAATTGGAATAATAATAACGCTTTTTATATATCTTAAAAATCAACATAAATGCAGTTTTTGTTTTTTTTTACTTACTAGTTAAACTTTACCTATCGCTAAAATAAAAATAATCGACAAGGACAAGTATCTGTCAAATTAAAGCTCTCGTATAAATAATAATTGAAAAAAATTAAGTCACTAAACAATAATATAACGCCTAAACAATAATATAACCCATTTAGTGATCTAAATGGTTTTTCGACTATCTGAGAAACCTATCACATAAAAATTGGAGGACATGCCTAAAGTATTCCACTAATTAAAGGCTTTCATTTGACACAAAGCTTGGCGTTAAGTGACAATTACATTTATGCTTCCTATAAGCACAGTATAATTTAACATATGTTACGGTTTCTTGAAAAGAAAAATGAATAGTTTCTTATAACTTACCTAAAACCTGCACTACATCTCTATTTTCAAAGTTTTGTAACACTTTGATATTTAATATTAGTTGTTCTAAGGGTATTCGATTAATTTCTGGAATTGGTTGAGGTAATAAATTATGTCTAAACCTAAAAAAAACAAAGTTAATTTCGTCGACGTACGAATGTTAAGTGATTATATACTGAACTGAATGAATAAAACAATTTTATCATTTGCAATTCTACGATTTGTCAAAAAGAGTAAATAAATGACAGCCTATTTGACAGATTTAGCTTCAATAATATGGCCGCTATAACTGTCCCAAGTTCGGAAATCCCCATTGAAACACCCTGTATATAAAAATGTAGTTTTCAATTTGCAACTTCCAATATTTATAAATTAACCGCCTTTTAACCTTAAAGTGCAGCACCAGTATGAATGTAAACAAACCAAAATAAATCATCAACATGAATCATCAGCATGAATGTAAACAAATCAACATTTAATAACTATGAAGAAAAGATGAAATGACTTCACATTTTAATTACTTTATTCACAGGTACACCAGAAGGAGGAACCAACCATGATTCCTGAGTATCTAGGCGCGGGGCATGGGTTTGATGATCAGACCTTACAGACGACCAGCTAGAGAGAAAAGCAAAACTATTTGCCGAATCGGCAACTGATGATTTTCTTGCTCATATGGATGGAGAGCTAGTGACCAATGCCTTAATCCATGTCACTGGATTTTGATACAAGTTTCAGAAAAGCAAGTACAACAGGGAGAAAGACGAATAACTCGACTCCTTACATGAAGCAGCATCATCGCAGGAAGGCCTTGTCGAGTGCCTCATTTCGCAATGTGAGCGCGTGTGTGTATATTTCATATAATACTTTAGTTGTATTTCATGATCATTAACGTAAAATCTAACACAAAGCTTTAGAAAAAAGTCTAATTAGAGTAATCTGCGAAATAAAAATGATCTTTTTGTTATTTTGGATTTCACTTTCACCCATTTACACAGAATGACATAATATACATAACCTTACTTTTAGAAACAAATTTTAAATATAATTCTTTACGTACAACCTTTACATTAACATGAATAATAATAGTGACATAAATGTGACGAATTGCCAACCAGCGACATTTTAAACTAAAACCCAAAACTTACTCTAACTACGATGACTTGATATAAAAGGAAACAAACCTGTGATTGGTATAAAGATGTATACACACTCCACTCATTACTCTTCCAGCCCTACCCTTTCTCTGGAGAGCGTTCGCTCTGGTCACCCAAGTTGTTTCTAAACTTTCCATATTCCTATTAGGGTCGAAACGTTTTTCCTTCATTTTACCGGAATCTATAACGAAGACGCAATCGTCGATGGTAATGGAAGTTTCTGCCAAGTTGGTTGACAGGACGATTTTTCTTTGGCCAGGGTTGGGCTTTCTAAAATGTAAATAAACTATTAAATTATTTTTTGTGCAAATATTAATGATTTTGTGCAGTAAGTTATTTTGAGTATATGCTTCATTCACAATAACTTATATACCATTGTCTTTGCCATATTCGCCATTTGCAAGTTCCGAAGAGCGACACCTAGTGGCATAAATCAGCGAAGGTGTTAGCACTATTAATATTTTAATAATATATTAGGCGCAAATAAAGTGACTTAAACTTATTTATTTATTACAATAATTATTGTAATATATATCAATAATTAACTTGGAAACATTTTGAATTGATTTTTAACTGTAAAAATTCATAAACATATTTTTTATGTTTAGATTTCATTATTTGACATTGTAGATTGGGGTTATGGGGATATTACAAGGTAAACATTGTATGCATGATCCTATGACAAATGTTTTGTTATAGTATCATGCATTGTATGTAGGAAGTAAAATAAATTATTAAATTGCAGCATTACTATTAATATGAATGCAAAACCAAAAACTCGAATCCAGAAAATAAATCATATATCTCTTAAACCAACTACTAAGTCAAAGGGAAAAACTTTAGTTGTGACAAACTATGTTAAGAATGTAGAATAATTAAGAAAAAAATGGGCAAAGCTATTTAATTCAAACAAGTGTCCAATTGCAGTATTTATTGGTTTATTTATTTTTTTTAATTTATGATAAAAGAATGATTACAGATGTTTCTTGCAATTGTGTGTACAATAAAAGTAAAAAGTGCAAGCATGTTGCTGGTATTATTTATTTTGTAAATCACGAAGAAATTTTATCGAAGGTATATCATGAAGAGTAGTGTGGTAAACCCAGTATACGTCAAATAGCCAAACAAAAATACTCTAAAGGCAAATTCTACGAGATGAGAACCAAATCTAAAAGCCCAAAAAGTATTTCAAAATAATGCGATGACATTGATAATATATTAACTTTAAATAACCGTTTACCTCAACTAATCATTTAAAAGACAGATAAGAATCATAAATTAATGTGCAGTAAAGAAATTTTAAAGCTATCTTGTGATACCCTTAAACAATCAAAAGAAAAACATTGGTTTTTAGCTAAAACAAAGAGAACTATTAGCAAGTAAAAATGCATATGAAAAAAGTGTAGAGAATCAAAAACTATAGAAAAAGTATTATAAGAAATGATTTGTGATAAACCATTTTCTACTAGATCAACAAAAGAAATTTAATGTACAAGTAATTTTAACTGGATTCACTGTCAGTGTGTTCCAACCATAGCTAGGAGTAAGTTTTGATGGTGTTTTAGCCAAGAATAGAATCATTTTAAGAATAGTAGAATTTAAATGCCACTGGCACCCATACCAGCTACTGACTCATCTTGTATTGTATCATACACATTTTCACTCATTAAATTGGCTGCTATTTCTGACTCTAAATTCTTTAAACGCAGTTCATCCACAGAACTGATTATAAGTAATGGTGATCTTTTTATAGATAACGCTTTTTGAAAGACTTATGTATATTTAGAGATGCATTTTAAATTAATTTATGCTCCAAATTTGATGAAAATATTGTTGGTACCTAATTAGGACTTTTAAGCCCAAGTTCATAATGACAACCTAAAGTACACTTTAACCAATGTTCATTTTAGACTAAATTCTTCTTCTTCTTCTCGTGCCACTCCTAGCGGAGATTGGAAATCATCATGGCCACTGCGACTTTGTTAGCAGCGCGCCTAAAAAGTTCAATCGAACTACACCCGAACCGTTCACGTAGATTACGAAGCCACGATATTTTTCTTCTTCCCACACTTATTGTGCCCTTAATTTTGGCCTGCATGATGTTTCTTAAAAGTTCGTACTTTTCACCTCTCACAATGTGCCCCAAGTATTCCATGTTTCTAGTTTTTATCTCATTTAGAATTTCGCATCTTTTGTCTAAAGTTTGGAGTACTTGCGTGTTAGTGACGCGGTCCATCCATGATATTCTGAGAATGCGCCTATAGCACCACATCTCGAAAGCTTCGATGTTTTTTATGGTCAACTGTTTTAGTGTCCAAGACTCAACTTCATATAACAGAGTAGAAAAGACCTAACACGCAGCATTCGTATTCGTAATTTTATATTGATATCACGATTGCAAAAGAGTTTGCACATTCTATTAAATACTGATCTAGCGATTTCTATTCTACATCTAATCTCTTTTGTTTGATCAGTATCGTCTGTGATCCAAGCACCTAGACATTTATAACAGGGCACACGCTCAATCGTTGTATTGTCTATTACAAGATTAGCTCTGATGTTATTTGATTTCGTGATTACCATAAATTTAGTTTTTTTCAAATTAATTTTCAAGCCGTAACTGTTACAGTATATATTGAGACTTTGAACGAGATGTTGTAGTTCTACTAGCGTTCCCTTTGGGAGAACTGTATCGTCAGCATACCTTATATTATTGATCGTCTCACCATTTATTATCAGACCAAGATCTTCTTCCTCGAGTGCTTGTTCACAGATAGCTTCACTATACAGATTAAATAAAAGTGGCGATAAGATATATCCCTGCCGGACTCCTCGACGGATTTGAATTTCTTCTGTTAGTCTGCCCTCAACCATGGCATTTGCTGTTTGATTCCAATATAGATTGCATATAATTCGAATATCTCGGCTGTATATATTTTTCTTTATTAGAACTTGTCTTAGTGGTTCATGTTGTACTTTGTCAAAGGCCTTTTCGAAATCAATAAAGCAGGCGTAAATTTCTTGGTTCATGTCTAAGCATCTCTGTGAGAGAACGTTCATTGCAAACAGAGCCTCCCTTGTACCCAGCCCTTTTTTGAATCCCATCTGAGTGTTACTGATGTCTACGTCTAATTTCCTATAGATCCTATTATGGATTATTTTTAAGAACAGTTTTAGAGCATGACTCATCAAAACTATCGTTGCGTATAGACTAAATTGCATAACTGTATCTTTTGTGAATCCAAACCTTTCAATGAAACACATCATATTGGTTTAAATAAATAATTCTTTTCCTGTCAACTTTTGGGTGGCGTAATCCGAACTAAGAAATATTTAGCATTTTTTTTTTAATTTGAGAAAAAAATTAAAATTGTAAACAAACTTGAACCAAAATGATTGTTACTGAAATTTACACTTTAAAGTGAACTTTAATCTAACGTTTACTTAAAACTTATTACAAAATCGGGTGTAAGAATGCAGAATTTGGGTTATATTACTTACTTCTGCTTTATTATGATATAAATCCACTTTTCTATTTGCATTAATTTGTGCTTAGAAGTTGGAAACCGATAGAACATGAATTTATTATTTTTTGTTGTATTTTATTGTTGTATTTTGTGGTTATACAATCTATAACACATAATTTACGAAATCCCATTTTCTTAGCGTATGAAATACGCTAACAAAGTTCCGCTGCACGCGCACGATCGTTTCTCACCCCCCCCCCCCAAGAATTTGCATACAGGCGAATACTGTAGCATTTCTTTATTATTGGTTAAGCCATCTTTTATGTGGGTCCTGAAAATGGGCTGAAATTGTAGAGCCAAAAACAGTCGTCCGTTACAAAAAACCAATTCAGTGTTTTCTTCTCTATTTTTTACCTATTGAAAATGGACTCACATTTCCAAAAAATTATTCATTTGATTATGAGTCCGTTGAAATTTGATTAATTCCCAAATAAACCATAATCTTATTTTTTTGTAATGTTCGATAATGTTCCAATTGTCATCACGTGCTTAATGTTGTAAAATATTCATTATTTCAGTTAAATAGTTTAAAAACCAATGAGACTTTCTAAAACAATAAATTAAAACGATTATATCAAAAGATACTACAACTGATATCCAATGAAATGAAAATTGGAATACATGTAACCTCTGGTCTGACCAATCCAACTTTTTGCTGTCAGATGTGTAAGTTGACAATAAGTGAAATATGAAGTTACAAACGTAGTTATTTCAACTTCTTAAGATGGTAGAGTGTGGCATGCGCGAAACAAAAGATTCGTAACTGCCCTGGACGGGATCGTCACTTCGATATAGACAGTCAAACTGAAGACTTATGACGTTTTCTTCAGTTTGTCATATTCATTTCTAGCTAACTGTCTTTTACTATCGAATTCTTCCTGAGTTTTAATAGGTCATCCTCTGGCCTAGCCTGCTAACCAAGCTGCATTGTGTTGTGAGCACATCTCTTTTATTTTTGTTAAATTGGCCATTACATCAGCCAACTCAATATTCATGTTAAATTGGTACCACAAAAGCCCACGTTTACAATTTTTGTTACAAAGTGTGACGAAATGTGTTTACTATAAGTGCCACTTACCTGAATATAGCTGACTGTTCTTCACTGGATAATGACGAATGAAGAGGTAAAATGAGATACTTTCCTCGTCTCCTGCCTAGTTCCGGATGAACGTTTAGTTGATCATATAGTGTTGTTATCTCACCAATTCCTGGCAAAAACACTAGAATAGTTCCTACTTTCGGATATTGATGATCGCCCGATACAATCCACTCTAAGACGTGTTCGATGAGATCGTAGTTTATCTTATCCGGGTCCATTATGAATATATTTTTACACGTCGTTATACTATAACCTAAAAAATAAGTTTAAAACTCAATGCCAATTATTTTTGCAGACTCCTCCAGGGAGTCGATAATGTTCTTTGTTAAATTAGTGGAGAAGTTTGCTAAACTAATGATGTTTGCATCTCAATTATAAAATGGCAAGGAGACAATTAACCATCAAGTTCCAATACAAAACACTTCCAAATAATCCTAAATAACTAAATTTAAGAAACATCTTAAAAAGTCAGTGCTATATTGAGAAAAAATTTGGGAAAAAATTTTTTTTTGTGCAATTCTTGCAGTTTTTAAGTTCCGAAATTCATAATCCTTTTTTGTAGTGTACATCGTTGTTTGTTCATCAATATATTTCGAGGCGTTTTTTACGATTTTTGTTTTTTTCAGAGTATCAGAGAGTTAGGCCGATGCCTCAATCCCCTACTCGAAGGACCATAGTTTAATTTTGGAATTTTCCTTCTCCTAGACAATTTGCTACGGCTTAAGAGCATCATCTACTCTTCTAGTTGGTCATCTACTCATTCTGCTGCCATTTCCGCGAAATTCGCAGTTTCGAGTATCTTCTTTTCCGCCTTCATC
The DNA here is from genome assembly GCA_918026665.1 of Diabrotica balteata. Lineage (NCBI taxonomy): Eukaryota > Metazoa > Arthropoda > Insecta > Coleoptera > Chrysomelidae > Diabrotica > Diabrotica balteata. The sequence continues at coordinate 18,390,696 of OU898281.1, read as the reverse complement.
GCCGTTTTGAGCTTCGTCTGCAATCCTAGACTAAGGACCCGTAAAAGGTAGTTTCAGCTGGCCCTGCTGAACCTTGGTTTTTATAGAGATGTTACTCCTATATCAATTCTTTTTCCGGACTTAATAATTTCCGGTCAAAAATAAGTTTAAAATAACTTACACTATTCTGAAGTGACAAACGAAGACAAAACAGATGTGTATAGATTTAAAAATGAAAAAGAAAAAGTTGGTATGCTCATCAACAACAATCATTAATATTTATACCAAGCTAAAATGTATCCTAAATGAGCTATATGAAAAAAATCACAACACCACCTACAAGATAGTAGAATATGTGGCATAGGAAATCAGTTGTTTGAAACTGAGAACCCCTGGCTGGTGGTTACAACATATAAGATGTATTTAGCCACCATATGTGACGGTTATGGATCTGAACATATAACAAATCAATCGGAAATTATCTAGAGACCGTCGTTAAAAGGTTTATGAGGATCCAATCCGCAAGAAAATCTGAAGACTCTGGGAAATGAACTGCCAAACGTATTACCCAAAGCAGTGCAACCAGACAAAGATATCCTGACATGCGTGGAAACCTATTGCCAGCCATCATGGTATTTCTTCTCCAATCATGGGAATAGTGACGATTTTCATAGTATCGTCATTATGTACAAAATAGTAAGATATTTGTGCTATTCCAATATAGCTAAATAAGAAGGCATTGAAATTCTGTGAATCAAAACTCATGCGACTCCTTAAAGCCATACACCAAATTTAATTAAGTCTCACGAGACCATCCCACTTAAACCTTTTTCTTAAGGTGCCCTATCCAATTAGTGGATGATGGCGACAATTCTGGCATACTCCTCTCGATCTTGTGTGGCTCTAAAAAGTGCATGGGCATCGAGATTTGTCCAATCCCTTATGTTTTTAAGCCATGAGTACTTCTTTCTGCGATCCCCCTTTTTCCTTCTATCTTCCCTACCATAATACGCTTTAAGAACTGGTACTTAGAATTTCGATATATGACCCAGATAAGCAGTTTTTTTCTTTTTATTATTGGCAGCAATTCTCGTTCTCTGCCTATTCGACTTAATACTTCGACATTTCTTGTGATCTGTCCAGGGAATTTTAAGTAGTCTTCTAAATACCCACATTTCATCACATTGGCCTTCATGGTACATGTTTCTACACCATATAGCAGTGTATAAAGCACACTTATGTAACAAAATTAGATTTGAATTACCCTGGGGTGCAAAATTAACCTGACAATCATATTTTTTTATTTTTTGTTGGTGTTTAGATCAAAACTTGTGTAATTTGTTTGAATTGTATTTTATGCATTAAATGGCGATAACGTTTGTTTCTTATTTGAACCTGTTTAGATGTTTTGTACGAAAAACAACACTTTTACAAATACGTTTCGTAATTATTGTGAAATGATGGTTTAGTATTAATTTTAGTCTGTACCTGATTATAAGTTCGACTGTAGGTTTGTCTATTGTCTTCTGTTTAAAATTTGAATTAAGAAAATTATGACAGCAGAAGCACAAGCTGTTGTTTTACAGAATGATGGGAGGAGCATTCGTTACATCACAAATGTTTTAGGGATTTCTGTTTCAAGTACAGTATTTGATGGAATACAAAGATTTCGGGAAACAGGACAATACACCAGGAGACCAGGTCAAGGTAGACGAAGAACCAAGTCAAGTTGAAGATCGCTTTCTTAGGTTACAAGCGTTACGCGATCGTACATTATTAGCACCAGTGCTTGTTCAAGGATTAAATTATGTCCATAAAAACATAGTTTCCGTTTATACCGTTCGAAGACGCTTAAATAAATATGTTTAAGGTCCAGAATACCTCTCACGGGACCTCTATTAAAAACAGATTATCAGAGACAACGTTTACACTTCGCTTGCGAACATCTTAATTGGGGTGTTGACGATTGGGGTGCTGTGCTTTTCATGGATTAATCAAGAGTTAACAGATACTCATCAGATGGACGGTCTAGAATATGTAGAAGAACTGGGGAACATTATCAGCAATGCTGTTTGGCAGCACTGCTGTTAAGCAATATGCAATGCAGCATTGCTGTTAAGCAATATGCAATACAGCATATCAACAATGGCCCCCAAGGAGGGCAGACTTAAATCCAATAGAGCATGCATGGGATATTCTGGGACGACGTATTCGACGTCGAGTGAAGTCGAGTAAGGTGAGTTTGAAACCATGAATGATTTTTTAGCAAGCAGTTCGAGGCGAATGGTGAATCCGAAGAATGTCTGATCGAATGAGAGCCGTAATTAGGGCCCGTGCAGGTAATACACTCTGCTAAATAGCGTTTTCCATAAAAAATGTTTATATTAAAAAAAAATTATTTTTGTTTCTTTGAAAATTTCAGATTTTTTGAATTGTTTATTGTTTTTTCAGTGAAACATTCTTGACTTATAATAAATTTATCTTTTAAATTTTGTTTATTATTAAATACTTAATTGGGAACATCTTTTTTATTTTTTATTCGTCAGTTTTTAGGAAAAATCTGAGTGTCACGGTTGATTTTGCACCAAAATGTATATAATTGCTATGAATCATAATCTTAGTCATCTAGATGTCAGTATCATAGCAATATATGAAATCAAAAATATTTTAAATATTAAAAAGAAGTATTTCAAGCAATTATAAACTAAAATACAATAGAAGTCCTTTAAACATGTTCTTTAAAAAGAAATGAAGTATTTAATATCAATTGCATGATGCCCAAAACTAATTTTTAATGCCTTCGACAAACTTTATGAACACCAAGATAGAGTATAATTTCATCAAATCAAACCGTGTTCACTCTTATCATTTATGTGAATTGTACTTACCTTGATACCTAGCCAAAACCTGAATTGCATTTAAACTTTCATCTTTAACATTATCCCTGGGTTTCTGATTACTATAACCAACTTCATTGGCGCTCATCATTATTTCCAAATAATCTTCATCTTTTTTCAACTTTCTGCAATACTCCGAACCATCTTCCATGACATATCCAGTCGTTTCCAAAATGTCTTCTAGAAAATATTGCTCTACGGGAAATGTTCTACCAGGAATATCAATCACCGGAATATCACCGAAGTACTGGGAGAATAAAGAAGCGTTTACAGTGGCACTCATCAAGATAACTTTTAGATCTGGACGAATTTGAAGGAGTTCTTTCAAGATCAAAAGGAGAAAGTCGCTAAAATGTATAAAAAAATTGTTACAAAATATAAAGAAATGTTTAGAAATACATACTCATATATATATATATATTATATATATATATATATATATATATATATATATAAAGGATCACTCAACAGAGTGGGCTCTTATATCGGTCAAATTGACCGATATAAGAGCCCACCACTCTGTTGAGTGATCCTTTTATATATTGGAATTTGACGGTCGTACTCCTTTTTCCGATATATATATATATATATATATATATATATATATATATATATATATATATTATATATATATATATATATATAAATATATATATATATATATATATATATATATATATAAATATATATAAATATATATATATATATATATATATATATATATATATATATATATATATATAGTCTACAAGCCCATGGGAGAAACTATGCAGTCAATTCTTATCGGTATATGTGAGTTATAGGTAAGATAACTTAGGTAGGTAATACAAAAATAATGACCTGCTTCGATTCGGTGTATAGATTAATTATTTTGCAACACCGTACATTTTATCTAGGACAGAAGTCAGAAATCTAAGGCGTAACCCTTAATTTGAACCCCCATGCTTTGTGTACCGCTAAGAATTGGCGGCATAGATTCATGCTGGGTCAAATGACCCATTAAAAATATTCCATGGGCTTGCAGTTTAATACCACTTTCCAACAAAAGTTAATCGACTCTTCTAAATGACTCTAAATGTTCGTCATTTCACTCGTGATTTACTAATATTATTGTTCCGAACGTTGCTGAATGTCTCCAAAAATGGATACATTAATAAATATGAACAATTACAAAGGTGGCAGATCACTGGAGACAAAGAGAAATTACAAAAGTGAAAAAATTTACAGAGTAAGAGGTAAATGCAGAATATACTACCGACCACAGCTCCATGCGAATAGAGGAAAAGGAAAGCACTTCTGGTGGAACTATGTGGAGAATGTGGAGAATAGAGACCAGTGGAGGAAACAAGAGATCTAAGCCCAAAAATAGATGAAACAAGATAAAACGTCTTTCAATCGAGCATATCATTGGTGGTAGAACAGATGTATCAATTTATATATTCAAAAACATATGTAACTAATATTGTTTACCTTTCTTCGCTACGCTCGTGAACTTCGTCAACTATTACATGAGTAACGTTTGGTAATGTCGGTTCACTTTCTAATCTCCTTAGCAATATCCCTGTTGTACAAAAACTTAGCCTGGTACTGGAAGACATCTTGCTTTCTAACCTTATTTGATAACCGACAGTATTTCCTATTTTTTCGACTCTTTCATCGGCCACCCTTTCCGCCACACCTGGAAAGATAAATAGGATATAAAAACTGTTACTTCAAAAATCCGTTATAAAAGGTATATATATATATATATATATATATATATATATATATATATATATATATATATATATATATATATATATATATATATATTATATATATATATATATATATATATATATATATATATATTATATATATATATATATAAGAAATACTGGATATTATTGACTGTCGATATAAACAAACAACACAGTTTATTAGGGTTGCAGTCAGAATTATTGGCCGGGATGTTAAAAAAAAACACTCTTTTGACTTTTTGTCGAGCTTTCGGAATATTTTTATTCCTTTTTCAAGACACTGTAAAAGACAATTATGTAAGTATTTAAAAATAATATCACCATTCTTCAGTGTAACTTACTAGTCGTTGAGATTATTTTTATAAGCATTGAACACTCAACATTAATACCACACATTAAAATATACAATTATGGACATAATACATCATAAAATTTTTAAAAATTTGTTGTTAAAAATAGTAAAACTTCATTGATGGCATGTTTTACTGGTGTATATTAACTCATACAGAGAATGGAAAGAAAAAACAGTGTAATTAATATGTAATTAGGTGTAAATTGATGTTATCTTTCTTTACAAGCATTACTAGAGGCCTTTCTTAGGTGTATATGATTTTTAACCTGTCTTAATGGTATGCAACATATTATACAGAGGTGTAATTTTTTTGTACAGGTAAATATTTCTTTTTATTTTTGGTGTTTTTCTAGTAAATAACAATAAATGTTACTTAATTTGTCTATATCGGACTTTTTATTGATACAGGATGTGCTAGATTTTATGAAACACATTTCCAAAAAAACACGTTTTAAATGGTTCTTTTCTTTTGCCAAAATACAGGAATCATCGAACCTGAACCTAAATAAAATTTACATAGGAGAATCATCTCGTAATTTTCACAGCAGGGTGATATCACATCGCAGTGACATAAAAACCAAAAAAATCAATGCATGTGCATTGACAGAACATGCACTAACTCTAAAACATGAGTTCAGGTTCGATGATTCCTGTATTTTGGCAAAAGAAAAGAACCATTTAAAACGTGTTTTTTTGGAAATGTGTTTCATAAAATCTAGCACATCCTGTATCAATAAAAAGTCCGATATAGACAAATTAAGTAACATTTATTGTTATTTACTAGAAAAACACCAAAAATAAAAAGAAATATTTACCTGTACAAAAAAATTACACCTCTGTATAATATGTTGCATACCATTAAGACAGGTTAAAAATCATATACACCTAAGAAAGGCCTCTAGTAATGCTTGTAAAGAAAGATAACATCAATTTACACCTAATTACATATTAATTACACTGTTTTTTCTTTCCATTCTCTGTATGAGTTAATATACACCAGTAAAACATGCCATCAATGAAGTTTTACTATTTTTAACAACAAATTTTTAAAAATTTTATGATGTATTATGTCCATAATTGTATATTTTAATGTGTGGTATTAATGTTGAGTGTTCAATGCTTATAAAAATAATCTCAACGACTAGTAAGTTACACTGAAGAATGGTGATATTATTTTTAAATACTTACATAATTGTCTTTTACAGTGTCTTGAAAAAGGAATAAAAATATTCCGAAAGCTCGACAAAAAGTCAAAAGAGTGTTTTTTTTTTTTTAACATCCCGGCCAATAATTCTGACTGCAACCCTAATAAACTGTGTTGTTTATATATATATATATATATATATATATATATATATATATATATATATATATATATATATATAAGTAGATAGATAGGGTTCCTTCTGGACCAGGAAGTGACGTCACACGTCGATCGTCAAGCGTACGTATCCTCATGTATCAAAGCCACGCCCCCCTCGTGGGGCCCCCCCTCGTATATATATATATATATATATATATATATATATATTATATATATATATATATATATATATACAGTATGGTGGAAATGAAAGGAATAAATTCGTTATTTCGTAAACCGGAGACTTTAAGGAAAAATCCTGAAACCAGTCGATTTTTATTTTTAAATAGGCTATTCGTAAGAATACATTTTTATTTTTGACGTCATCTATGTGAGCGTGATGACGTCATTGCTAAAATTTTTGAATAGAAAGGGGGGTATTGTAATACATCATTTGAAAGGTCTTTTAAATACCTATTCAGCTATATCAATATGTCTAAGTAATTAAAGTTTGTAATTGTTTAAAAAAATAATTAAATTTTTATTATTACAATAAATATTTATTAAGTATTATTCAATAAATACAACGAAAGCTAAATTAAGTGCTCAAATTGTTTACCTTCGGCTAAAATACAATGACAAAGGCGTGCTGCGAACTCTTCTCTAACATTCTCTAAAACTTCCGGAGTTATTTGAACAATCTCATTACGTATTCTTTCTTTCAGTTCATTAATATTTTGAGGTCTATTTTGATATACCTTACTTTTTAAATATCCCCATAAAAAGAAATCAAGAGGAGTCAAATCAGGTGACCTAGGCGGTCATTCTATTGTTCCTCTTCGACCTATCCACAGATTTGGAAAGACGTTGTTTAAGTAGTTGCGTACCAAGACAGCATAGTGTGGAGGCGCACCATCTTGCTGTAGCCATAAATCATTTCTGTTTGGAAACAACCGGTTCAATTCTGGAAGCAAGAAATTTTGAAGAAATTTTAAATATCGAGGACCTGTTAAGTTTTCTTCAAAAAGTATGGTCCAATACACCTATTATATATTATTCCTACCCAAACGTTAATTTTCTCTGGGTATTGAGTACGGTACTCTTGCATCCAGTGTGGATTTTCCGTAGCCCAGTGCCGATAAGTTTGACGATAGACATGACCGTTTAGTAGAAATGTAGCTTTATCAAAGAAAATATTCTTTTTTAAAAACATCGGATCTCTGTTATTTCGTTCCATTATAATGTCAGAAAATTCAATTCGTCTATCAAAATCATCTTCCATACGTTCTTGTACTAAACTTACTTTGTAGGGATGCCACTTTTCCTTCTTTAGCTGTTTAAGAACTGTTGAATGGTCCATGTCATTATCTAATACTACTTGCCGTGAACTGTTATGAGGATTATCTTGAAAACCTAACACAACGTCTACTTGTTGGTTTTCAGAAATTGGTTTTCTACTACCTTTAAGGTCTTTAACATGACCCGTTTCTCTAAATTTTTTCTCAATTTTGCTTACAGTGGATTGTGAAATTGGTTCTCGACGGGGGTAGTTATTATTAAATAACGCACATACTTCTTTCTGCGTACGTGTTTTATCTCCATAACCAATCATTATGAGAATTTCAATTCTTTGCGTTTCAGTTAGCTTCATGTTCAAAGATACAAAGACTTTTTGAATACGTTTACTACAGTAATACTATTAATCACTTGACAGAAAGATAATTAAGTTTGAATGTCCAACTATCAATGTTCATATTGATAAGGTAACTAGTTTTTTTAAAAAGGTTAAAAGTAGATAAAAAAGACATTTCATTACCAGTAATGGCCTTTATAGAATATATTTTTTTGTGTCAATAATACATCATATCAATACTTAATAAATATTTATTGTAATAATAAATATTTAATAATTTTTTTAAACAATTACAAACATCAAATACTCAGACATGTTGATATTGCTAAATAGGTATTTAAAAGACCTTTCAAACGATGTATTACAATACCCCCCTTTCTATTTAAAAATTTTAGCAATGACGTCATCACGCTCACATGATGACGTCAAAAATAAAAATGTATTCTTACGAATAGCTTATTTAAAAATAAAAATCGACGGGTTTCAGGATTTTTTCTTAAAGTCTCCGGTTTACGAAATAACGAATTTATTCCTTTCATTTCCACCATACTGTATATATATATTCTAAAAATGCCCTGTAGGGGCATTTACCCTAAAGGGTATCACATCACATAACGTTTTCAGACTAATAAGTTCATCATCAGTGCAGTTACCAGGTATGCATGAGTGAAGCCACTCAATATGGGTGTAAAAACCCTTTAAATGTTGTTAACTTTGTTAATTAATAAATATCTGTTGATAAATTTAAATGATGTTTAAAACGCCAAAACGTCTTTGGCCAAAGAAACAAATTGATTCAAACACTAAAAAGAATCTCTCATCATATAAAAGTGTTGTTGCTAAATTCTACACCCTCGCTAAAATCCATAAACCTACCTTAACTATGAAACCTATAGTTTCTTCCATAGAAAGAATTTCTTACTCACTAATATTTTAACTCAAGCTTATGATTTGAATAATGATTACAGAGCTGCTTTCAAAGTTGTCGAGTTGTTTAACAGAACTGTCTTACCACATAATTATGTTGTCTTCAGTCTAGATGTGGTCTCCCTCTTCAGTAATGTTTACTTAAATGTCGTTCTACATACTGGGATAAAATTTCTGCAGTATGTATCATTGATTATCTAGCATGTTTATTGATCTGATAGAGTTCTTGTTTAATTCTACTTATTTTTCTTTTAAGAATAAATATTATAAATAAATTTTTGGCATTCCTATGAGAGCCAGTATCTCTCCAATTCTGGCTACATATGTAATGGACGATCTGTTGGATGTTGTTCTCCAGGTTGTTCCTTTTAACGTTCCTTTTATTAAAAATTATGTTGATGACATCATTATGTCGTGCCCACTAGGTTTAAAGACATTTTCAATATGCCTTATTCCCTAAGAGGATCAAAAGCGAACTGTTCCTTTTCTTAATACAATGTTTACCAGAGAACTGGATCACATCATTACAATTGATTATTATAGAAAAAAATGTAACTCTGGGAGATACCTCAGCTACCATTCTTACCACAAGTCAAGCATGAAAGTTATTCTAGTGAAACAAATGACCACAAGAGTTTGTAAACTGGCTGATCATCTTTTTAGAAAGAAAAATCTCAACATCATTTTACAATTGTTCCTAGATAATTCTTACCCCGAATCCTTACTCAGGAAAATCATCTTCAACACATCATCTGTTTTACTCAACACAGAAGTGAACACTCCCCAAAATACAGGTACTATGAAAGTTAGCTCTGATTCCCATTCACTGACTAACAATATTCCTAAAATCTCTTTTGCATCACTTCCATTTATTAAGGATGTCACTCCCACTTATAAAATATAAAAGCACTCTAATTGTGTCTTTGTACAAGGCATTGAAAGACAAAGTACCAAACTCAGATAAAAGTGATGTTGTATACAAACTTTGCTGTTTGGGGTGTGGCACAAATCCCAAAAAGTTTCCAGTAGTTTGATTCGGCACAGAGTGACATTAGGTTGCACCCTGATAGATGTTCCCTAGCCACACATGCTAACACAACAGGGCACTCTTTCGATTTTCCAAATGTAAAAATCCTATCCATGGAGAGCTATTATTCAAAAAGATTGTTTCTCGAGATAGCATTCATTTTTCAATAGAAATAAACCATTAATAAAAAGACAGCTACCAACAATTTGAGCAACTTATATTCGTTGTTGTTAACTTTAGATAAGTACTGTTATCTCACGTTAACAACATATATTGTGGATATCCTGTTTCTATGACACTAATATAGTGTTCTAAGTATCTCAGGAAGGGCTGCTCGGAATTCAACTTCTTTTCTTTTAAAAGCAACATCTTCCCAATGTTTACCAATGTCTGTTTCTGAATTTAATTTAAAGTCTTTACCAATGACTGTTTCTGAATTTAATTTAAACTAACAGTTACCGAGATATTCTATTTGTTTGTAAGCCAAAAAATTGTTTAAAATTTTAAAACATTCCTGAGGCCGCCCAAATAATTCGATTTCAATTCTAAAGAGTAGGTACGTTAGATAGATGGAGTGCTTTTTTATAAATAAAAAAATGGCAAACTTCTATATGGTCTAATTTTTGTTATAGATAAAAAAACAGATTACTAAATTATTATGAAAAATCTCTTAAAATATGATATTTGGTGGAAGTTATCACACAACTTTTTCTCCCAAAAATCAAAATGTCATTTCTAACATACACCTCACAACAGATTTGTCCTGGTCTGGAATTTTTTTTATATCTAATCTAAATATAATAAAATGGTTGCCTAACGTGGGGTGTATGAAGAATTTCGTTATACATACCTATTGCAGATATCCTTCTGGGCTGAGTACAAACGATCTCTACATGTCTATTGTCGTTGCTATAATTCTTTATCCATTCGTCAAGAATAAATTGTGGTACCTGAGTACTTTTCCCACAGCCCGTTTCTCCACTAACAACGACGACCGGCGATTGATTAATACTATTCAAAATATCTTTTTGTAAGCTCCACGCAGGCAGATTTTTCCTAACATTTAACATCTTCCTATATTTGTCATCTTTAACTTTTGTGTAAAACGATTCTATAACCTTTTTGTCGTCTTTCTGTAATTGTTCTAATGATAATAACTTTTTGTTGGACCTATTATTGCTACCTTTTTGATAATGACTTGGTTTTATTTCCCTCTTTTCAATATATTTTTTTTCTGCAAACAGTTTTTGATTTGGATGTAAAAAGTTTACTTCTTCCTTGAGATGCTGTTTTATTTCTTCTTCGTTTTGTAAAAGTTCTGTAATTGTATATACGCAAGGTATACCATCTTCGGCTAGCAGTTTAGCTTCTTCGTATAACCTCTTACAAATGTGAAGATTAACTAAAGGAGGTAGTATTGCGTTAGTTTTTAAAAATATTAAAGGAGGTTCATAGGGGTATTGGGTTATCCTAGGAAATCGAAACTCTAACTCAAATACAAAATCTTCTAAATGCGAGTTTACCTTTTTTTCAACTTTCGGTTCTATCTCGTGTGAAAACCTACACTTGGCACCAAATTTACAATTACCCCTAAGCAAATTCCTGCATTTTTCCCTCTTATCCTTTACGATAACTTTCTTTTTTACTATTTCTTTATTGTGAAATATGTCTATGAGATATTCCATTTTTAAATTCTGAATCCAAACATCGTCAGTTTTAACATTAAATGATTTTTCATAAATTGATTCTAAAGAACTTCTTTCGTCATCCCGTTGTTCCGTGAGTTCTTTTTTAGATAGCCCATGTTCGATTTCTTTTGGTGCTGCATCAAAATTGAAATATTTTTGGTAGAGCAAATATATGGAATCTTCAACATCACCTTTGCAATATTCAAATGCTTCCAGACAGTGATTTCTGTGAAATCCATAACTGTAACAAATAAAAAGAAATATAGAAAGGGAACACATATATACACTTAGTAAAACGTAGTTTATTCAATTTATTAAAGTCACTAGGGAATGTAATCTTGCCAGAAATGTTTTAAAAGATGGCCTATTAGTCGAATTGTGGCAAATGAACATTTTTCAGACGGATACATCATTCATTAAGGCAGTACAGGTAATTGCATCTTTCCTACTGGGTAATAGTATTGCCTGAGCTGGTACCGGTGCTTGAATATGACTCCTTTAAAGTTATATTGGCTATACCAGGAGAATGGTGGCTACAGTTGACGATCACTATCCGGTTGGTAAGAAACAGCTAGATTTTACTCAAAAACACATACATAAAATGGAAACTTCCCTACTGGATTAGAATTATATTCTTTGTTGAGAGCCAAATTGCACCTGTATTACAATTATTGTGCACTAACGAAACTGTAGTGGTAGTTCATGCATGTTTTGGGGTGGTATCTTTTTTGAATAAAAAACAGAACTTATGTTCATATCTAGTGGTGAACGAAAGGTGGTTTTCAATAGCAGACAAATACATTTCAGATATTCTCTAAGACCATGTTTCCCTGACACTGGCATTATAACGCTCGATGTCACAATAGCTCAGATCATCCAGGCTAACCTCAGATAAATGAATGATTGAATTTCATCAGAGAACTACAGAATTTGCTGAAACTTACGATCAGCGATTTCTCATGTATCAGTCAGAAACTTAATAAGAGTTTTAAAAAATCACATGGAAAGTGTAATAAAAAGCAGAGCTGAAAAATCCACAATATTCCTTTTGTAAGCATTTATTTTTTTGGTTATGACATTTTTTCTTACAGAGTAATTTCCATTCATATAATTTTTTCCTAGAAATAATTTTAGTTAGATTGTTGTTACTTTAGCAATATTTATTTAATTGCACTAAAAATTACAAGTATTCGCAAGATTTTATTTTAAATTTCAAATATACAGAAAATAACATTTCAAAATTAGCAGTCTTACTGGTAAGATGATTTTTTTGGTTGTAATTAAAGTTTATACATCCATATTCTGAGTCATTCCAGAAATATTTGCTAAAAATATAGTTTTTTTCTAGGTGATAAGTAGAAAACTCATCGCTCCAAGCCCTAAACTTGAGAATCAGACAGTTTTTAATTTTGATCTGTGTCTACTAGATTCACTGTGGTTAAAATGGGCAGGATTAAGAACTCAATCAATCTCCTTATTTAAAGTTCTTTCGCTCCCTTCATTTGAAGCTTGAGATCTTGCACTGCTGTATTATGCAGCAAATGTATACAGCTTTTTGTTTGCTGATGACTAATTAATTTTAGCTGAAGATGTGGATGAACCAACTGTATGGTACGTAAATTAATTGAAAAGGTAGTGTTATTGAACTGATAGTTAGAAATTAATTATTGGAGGAGATACTGTCAAGAACAGACAGAATAAAAAACAAGATCATGTAAAATAAATGCTGGCAAATAGGCTACTAAGAAAATTAAATCATGATTGGCCACCTTATCAGAGAAGAAAATTAGGACAACCTTGAAATACATGGATAGAAGATATTCAAAATATAAGGAACAGAGGATGCCTTGTAAAAGGTGATTGGAGTACTTATCGATTTATGTACTAATCCTTGATTAGTACATAAAGTGATACAGTTATTTAAGTTCTATTACAGTCGGGTCACAATCAACACAAGGATGTTTCCATCGATTTGTAGATTTCTAAATGGTATTGATCATATAGATAATCAAAAAATGTTATATTCTCCATGAAACATTAATTTACGAGACAATAATGCCTACTAAGAAGTCTGTTTTAGTTGCTACATGAAAAATTAGTATTGATGAACATCCAGAATCATTAGTATAAATAAGTAAGAGAGGGTTGTGTATTGTCCCCATGGTATTCGGCCTATACTTGGAGCTACTGTTCAAGAAACCTTTGAAAAAGGTTTGTGCAAGATTAAAAAAAAATGAAGTATACCATTACTAGTATACCTTTCTACTTGTAATATTAAGATATGCTTAAAGAACATCTTCAACCAATTAAGTTGTTATATCTTCTATAACATTACAAACTGCTGTTCTGGCCTACACCTATGGAACACACCAAATGTCATGAAATGACATGCTGTCAGTTTCTGCAGGGGGTGTTAACCTATTTTCATTGTACTACATGCTTTCATAAATATAGGATGTAATTTACAAATTATGAGTACATTCATTACAATCCTAAAGACATCAACCAAGATAGTAAAGATATCTACAAAGTGTGTACGGACACAACAGAAGTGATGCTAATAAAAAATTAGGAGTAAAGATTAAGGAGAAAAAACCGAGATATATTTCTTTTAAAATATGATGAATGTCATCAATAACATTTCTATATTATCACAGTACAACTAATATTACATTTATAAACACATATTTGATAATATATATTCCTTTATAGGAGTAACCAAGACAGTCATTTATAGGCATGTGTCAGGTAGTTTTTAATTTTTTATGTATAAGAACACATTATTTTATATTCTTACCTTTCTAATCTCATAAGACCAAACTGTTTCAATCGTTCAGCTTCTTCTTCTGGTTGATCTCTACTTTGTGAAAAATTTACACCTCCTTTTACTACTAGAGAACCTTGTCCTACCCAGTACCTTTTAAGAAGATTGGAATTTGATTCTTCGTAGTCAGAAATGTCACTAAGTTTAAAATCCTAAAAAATAAAATAGTTCAAAGGTTTTTGTCTTTAAAGTATAACATTGTAGAAAAAATTTAATATCATTTGTTATAAAAGAAATTAAAATATTATTACACATAGTTTAAGTTTTTTCTGAACTACAAAAGAGAAGAATAAGAAGAACATAGTTGTACAGATAGGGAAGACTACTACAGAAAATATACATATACAGAGGAGCTATATAGAATATTTCTATTCTATTCTGAACAAATACTATCGATTTATATTATGTTATTCCTGATTTTTGTTTATAAACATAAGACAGACAGATGTAGCATACCAGCTGTACCTAATATTTCTGTTAAAAAATATCTAAGACTCTTCTAAACTATCTAAGTAATATAATATCCTCTAAGGAGAGGAGTTCCTAAAAGAAGGACTTCGCAAATTGTGCCGTGATGTCACACTTTATAGATATGGAGTGAAGTCTCCAATTATGTTTATAAGATCGTCGCTATAATAAAATAAGGGAAGTTTCTTCACCTTCGATTAAGTAGTTATCTGGCAGATGAAAATGGTAGCCTTTCAGTCCCGAATAAACTTACCAACAGATAAAATGACAAATATTTATTTAAACTTTGAGGGTATACAAGGCAACTATCGAACACAGTGATTAATTTAATCTTGCCCAAGTACTTTCGATCAATAGATCATCTTCAGGGGCATTTCGTCAATTGTGGCCTATCCTGACATGAGTAGAATGTCATAAATGTAAAATTTGGACATAACAATACAAAATACAATACACAAAGACAAACAAACACTTTAAAATTTTAAGGAGAAGCTACATGTTGTATAGAAGCCAGAGACAGAATGGACCCATTCTGTCTCTGAGTATAAATAGCTCAAATAAACTTACTGTTGCACACCTCCTTAACTGAAAAAAAGAACTGAAGTCATGAATAAGAGACATGTACATTCATTAGTTTTCAAAACTTTCCAATTGCAAATAGTAATCTACGAAAGACTACAAAATTTCAAAAATAAACTTTTGTTTTAATGTTGTTTGTTGTTATAATGTTTTATTGTTAGAAACTGTAAGTGAATATATTTTTTAAATATTGACTATGAGCATGTATGCTCGGTTGTATAGGTTTCCAACCACTGCCAGTTGGTAAAAGTTTAACCAAGATAACAGAAAATAATTACTAAATTTAGCAGCCAGTTCGAATTGGCTCAGGAAACTGAGTACAACATATCTCATGAAAACATGACAGCCTTATTGGTGGCAATAACAATATAATTTGAAAATAAACCATTGAAGAATAGTGAAAGTGTGATTTGTCCATTTTAAAACCAGAGTAACCTTTAATATAAGGTATCATACTTACAGGTCCATGGATGTATTTTAATGTGTCTAAAATCTTTTCTTGAATAAGCTCAGACAATGTTAGATACTGCAATTCTTCCTTTACGATTTTCTTTTTTATTGGCGCAGTTTGGCTAAAATAGCAAAGGGATAAGTTTATGTAAGGTTGTGAAATATTATTTCTTACCCAATTTTAATATCTGGAATTTCTCTTAAAAAGAAGTCAGTTTTTTCAAGACAGTCTTCACTGTTCATGTTAATAAAAAGAAATAATACCAAAGGAAAAAACACAAAATATTGAAAATATCTTCACTAGGAAAAATGAGGTTAGGTGTAATTGCAAATTTTTGACAAGTGCATGACAATTATGACACACATTCAAATATTGTGCCAGGGCCACTCACTACTCCTGTCTAATCTCATTGGTCCGCGACGTTATGTCACTGGAAGTTTTGAAATGTATTTTTAAAACATTTGCAGTTTTTACGATTTTTGTAATTTAGGTCATAAATTATTCTTTAAAATTAAAATATTAAAATATCTAAAAAAATTTTGCGTAACCGGTATATTCTTCTTCAAGCATAATTAAGGTTTTCGCTTAAATTGGTGGTAAGGTTTAACTACTTTATAGTAGAGGTCACTGTAGTAGGAATTATTTTGTTATTACATTATTAAATTTATAATATTAATGCCTCCAAATAAAAAATAATTAGTGTGCCTCTCCGCACACACAGAAATTAATTATGAGAATATTTCAGTAAGTCAAATATTACTACAATACAGTGATACAAACTTAAAATCCTAAAAAACAATCATTTTTAAAGACATTAAAGTACCTATCATTGACAAGATTACCTGAAATAGAAGCATTAACTTTAAAAATTTAAGCTAACAAAAAAATACAGAAATTAAGAAGAAAACGCTCATTTATGGTATAAAATTATGTTGAGAAAGCATATAATAAAGTTCCTCCAGAAACGCTCTGGTAGGCGCTCAATAAGAAATAAATTCCTGGTGAGCATTTGAAACTTGTGAGGGACATGTATGGGGGAGTAAAAACTAATGTTAGATTAGGACAGAGTAATTAGTCCTAATGTATTGTCATTTGTGTTGGAAACTACAAGGTAACACCCTCTGCTACTTATTGTATGCTAATGATGTAGTGTTAGTAGGAAAACTGAAAGAGATTTAGAAGGAAAACTGAAACAGTAGAGATAATCTCTTGAGTAAAGAGGTTTAAAACTTGGTAGGAAAAACAGAGTATTTACACTGTTTACGTAGAGATGGAGTTACTATAAATAAAATAATAACTTGGGATGGTGAAATGGTTGTAAAAAGTAGTAGTTTTGAGTACTCACGATCAGTGATAAGTACATAGTAAGTGATAGTAATAAGGAAACAGATGGAAATGCATGCTGATGTTACAAGTTATGACGACAAATTCGGAAGTAGTCTTAACTATTTTTAAAAGATGGCGCTATCTGTCATGGTTCTTTTCTAATAAAATTATGTTAACTTATTAAAGTTTACATTATAATGCAAAAATCATTTATTACCAAATTTAGAAAAATTATAATGAGTAGTAAAAAAATATAGTCAATCATATTTTGTTAATTTTAAACTGTATTTCAGAAACAACCTATATTTTGTCGGAACGTCTTTATTTTGAAGAACAGAATCTATATACCTAGTTATTCCATGTTCTATTCTCAATGGAATTCTTTATACTTAGTTTTATATACCTGTATTTGTTAGACTAAACATCAAGAAAGATTATAGTTTTAAGAGGACGGAAATTCGAATAATTTCTTTATAACTTAAATGCAGTAGTAGAAATCATATCAATTGATATTTATTAGATTTAAAGTGGCACATGTAGAACTGTTATTGTAGGAACGATAAAAAATGGTCATCTTTTATGATTAGTATATCTATTTATAACTTAGGTAAATAAAATATTTTCTATATTGTCCAACATATTTACTTAATTAAACAATGGTCCATACAACTACTTATTCACAACTTTGAGATATAGAACAGAAATATCCTAGAATTATTTGAGACTTATGTAAAGCAGATCAATAATTCTCAGGCAGCTAATTTAAAAATGTAGAAATAAAAAAATATATATAACCATTGAATTTAAAAAAGGGTTTGTGCGTCGCAAAAGTTGTTTCGACTTTTTTGGCATGTACACTTTTAATTTTGTCTAATTTCGCTTATAATTTCAGAAACATCAATAGAGACATTTTAGGGAAGCTCTAGTAATAATTCCGCAGAAAAAAGCATTACATAAAAAACGGCAAGACTGATGTATGCTGCAACAAACTGCTGTTGAACAGTGTTATTCATATTGTCAGATTTAATCTTCTCTATTTACACAGGTAACGTTTTTCGCCCAACTTCAAAAGAAAGATGTTTAATGCTTTTGTTTAATTTTTATTTTCTTATTTTTGTGTTTTGTTGTTGTTTGGTATATTTCTCTATGATGAGCGTGTTGTGCAGTTGATCGTCCTCTACGCGGCACCAGTCTGGACCTTGTGGACCATCACTGGCTGTGTTCCGTTGAATGTTTCAGCGGTGGAAAGAAAAGAGCTCTATAAGAGAAGAGATCCAAACCTTAACTACCATGGCCGAGAGAAGACAGGAAAGGAAAAGATCAACTGAAATACAGCAAGAAGAATGAAACAACACGGAGAATGTGTAACAGTGGACAAAGACGCTGATCTTGAACATAAGAGATTGGGTGGACTGTGTCCACAGGCGACTGGATTATTTCCTGACGCAGGTGCTCACAGGACACGGGTGTTTTAGGGCCTACATTTCTAGGTTCGGAAAGGTTGACACAGAGGAATGCCTATACTGTGGATACTCGGACACTGTGAGAGAAATGACTGAGATAATGATTAAAAATAAATCAGATTGGACTAGGGTACACAACTATATCCATGCAGTGATCAAGAAAATAGAAGAGGAAGAAAAACAGCTGGACCAACGGTAAAGGTAAGAGGGAAATATACTGGAAGTTGAAGGTAGAAAAGTGAGTCAGACTGTGTGAGTTAGATTGTGTGAGTCAAACTGTGGGGAAGGAGGAAATGCCCATCTGGGAGTGATGCCGTACTAGTAGCGATGAGGGTTCTCTACGCAATAGCTGGAACGAGACATGAAGGCCCATTGCTGACAGTCTGTTGATAAATGAAGGTAGTGTTTCTGAAGTGATGCCGGATTTACAGCTGACAGACCTGCTTCCGGATTGCTAGATGACAGAGGAGGGTCCGGTTTAGCAGATAGGTGTTCGGCGTAGACTCGGCGACGAGATGGCATTTTAAAGTACTTCGGGAACTATCGCCGGGAGTACGAAGAACGAATCCTGCACTAAGGTTAGTCAGGCGGTGTCCTGGACTGAGATGTGATTGAAAGATTCATTTTATTTTGTGCTGTTTTTATCTTTCCATAATGTAAGTGTATTTTTTCTTTCCAAAGAACCGTCTTATTCATATTCATATTCGTTGTCTTTGCCTTGTCAGCACTGTTTTAGTGTCTCCTTTTTATTGTTTTGTTAGTTTTGATATATAAAAGGTTAGTTTTACACAGGTGGCGCCGTTTTTCGCTTCCTAATTTCCAGCGTTTTTTATTGAAGTAATCTTAAATTTCTCAAATCACGACTATCTTGGTCTAGTTTTCTTCTAGTTTTCAGGCATTCTCTGCAGGTTTCCGTAATAGTTTATTCTTTTGAGTTCAATTGTGTCTAGATCAATTTTTATTTCCCTCCGAATATCTTAGTTTCTTAACCTAAGACGGCTCAACTTTTATTGTCTAATTTCAATTATTAGTTTCAAAACTAGTGTTTTATCAGCAACAGTGACGGAATCTGAAGATGTTCAACCATCAATAGCAGCAGCGACAGAATTCGGAGATGTTCAACCATCAACTTTAGCAGAAAGTACAGAGTGCAGGAGTATTTATCTGGAACGAAAGCCTATGAAAAGAGCAAAGTGACCATTACCCGAGAATGATCCTGAGGGTCCCCAAATGCTACCTAACAATGGCGGGTTTATTGGACAAGCAGTAAATATTGACACCAAGTCTGATGAATTTAAAAAGATAGTTAGGAGACAGAAAAACTTACAACTACATAAAAATCAGGTGGTGTTTCAAGGTAACAAAGAGTTACCACATAGTTTCAGAGGTTTGAAAACACCACATCAGTGCTTTAATTATTTTTTTACAGATGATTTCTATGAACATATAGCTACAAGCACAAATATGAACGCACGATTGTCAAATATAAACTCTTTATTGAAAGTAACTTCTTTAGAAATTAGACAATATGTGGATATTCTTATTTACATGTCTTTGTACCGTTATCAAACTGTGGAGCGATTCTGAGGAGAACACGCTTTTAAAGCTATTAGAAGTACAATGACAATGAAAAAAGATGAAACAGGGTATGATCCACTTTACAAAGTTCGACCAATCATTGATCACCTTAATGACCGTTTTGATTCAATACCAAAACAGCCCCGTGTGTGTGTAGATGAGCAAATGTATGCAACAAAGATGCGTTTATAACTTTGCCAATATATGCCGAATAAACCCCACAAGTGGGGAAGGAAACTTTTTATTTTCTGTGACTCCTATGGGTTTTCATATCGCTTCGAAGTTTATACTGGTGCTGGTGATAACATTGTCCTTCCAGGAACCAGATTTGGGAGCAACGTCCAATGTTGTTGTTAAGTTAGCAAAAACTGTTTCTCATTTTATGAATCATATAATTTACTTTGATAATTTCTATACGTCATTACCACTACTTGTCTATTTAAGGAGCCATGGGATATATGCACTTGGCACTATTCGTCGTGATAGAATTCCTAATTATAAGTTACCTGCTGACAAAGATAAACAAGCTATTAATTTAAAAAGAGGAGAATCCAGTGAATACGTTGGTACTGCATATGGTGTTGACATAAGCACAATACATTGAAAGGATACCAAAAATGTAAGATTAGCGTCTACTTACGTTGGAGTTCAACCATTCTCATCTATACTTCCAAAAGAGTCACCAAGAAAGAATGCCAGATATGACAGAAAGAAGAAGAAATATTTGGAGCTTGATTGTCCGCATATTATTAAAGGTATTTCATGTCCACATTTATTATTACTGAGTTCTATATTCAATTTTATTTTTAAAGTACAATTGCCACATGGGGCTGAGTAGATTTATTAGACGGCTTACTTAGTCGATATGGCATCGGACTAAAAACAAAAAGCGCTTCGCTTCGCCTTTTTTATCACTTTATCGATATGACTTTGGTAAATTCATACCTTATCCACCGTAGAATTCATGGGAAGACTGTAATTCAGAACCTTCCAAATTTTCGGAATTCAGTGGCTGATGTACTCTGCAAATATCAGGTAAATCCTAAGAGGAAACCAGTAGGTAGACCATCTCTAAAAGTACTGCAACCATCACCAAATGGTGGAAGAAAAACATATCTACCAGCAGATGATATTCGCTTCGACAACACATCATACTGGCCAACTTTTCTTGATAGAATGGGTAAAAAACATGCAAGCTAGCTGGCTGGACATCAGAATCTCAAGCTTTTTGTTGTAAATGTCAAGTTAATTTATGTTTTTCTTTAACAAATAGTTGTTTTCTTTCTTTTCACAAAAGCAACTAATTTTCCATTTTTACTTATTTATTTATGTTTATTGTATATTGCACATATATTGTATATGCTTATTATATATATTGTGGCTAAACACCCCGTACGGGGTTACGCCGCTTAAGCTCTCTAGATCTATTTTACGAGGTAGATCAGTCCTCATTTTCTTTATTTAATTTTTCTTGTTATTTTTCTCCACTGTTTCCTATCTCTGGTTTTTTCTCTCCATTGTCGTACGCCCGCCCTGTTGAGATCGTTTGTTACTTCTTGTAGCCATGTAGATCTTGGTCTTCCACGTCTTCGTTTACCAGCTGGTGTCCATTCCAATATTGAGAATATTGTCATAGATGGTCCTGATCTCCATATATGTCCTAGCCATTTTGCCCTTTGCTGTTTTACTATTTTACAAACTATATCCTCTTTAATTTCGTTTAGTAGTTCATGATTCGTTCTTTGTCTATATTGGTTTTCATTAATTTTTATTGGTCCTAATATTGCTCTTAGTATTTTCCTTTCTAGTATTCTAAGGTCTTCCTCTTGTTTTTTTGTCATGCTAAGGGTTTCGGCAGCATACATCATATTCGGTCAAATTATTGTTTTATATATTTTCATTTTCGATTTTTTGCTCAGTAATTTATTTTTTAGAAGCTTTTTATTTGCATAGTATGTCTTATTTGCTGTAATTATCCTTTCTTTAATTTCTGTTTCCCTTTCTCCATTGTTTGCTAATAATATTCCCAAATACTTAAACTTTTCTACTTCTTCAAATATATATTCTCCCAGTCTAACCTTTTTGTTTTCATATTTTTTGTCAAATCTCATTATTTTTGTTTTTTCTTAATTTATAACTAATCCCATTACTTTCCTTTCTGCTACCAATTCTTTTAACATACTTTCCATTTTTTTTCTGTTCTTTGTTATTATCACAAAATCGTCGGCATATGCTATTATTTGTCCCTCTCTCGTTCTAAGTGTACCTTTGTTGATTTTTGTGACTATATATTCCAGGGCAAGATTAAACAGAGTTGCAGATAATGAATCTCCTTGACGTACACCTTTATTTATAACAAATTCTTCTGTGTCTCCTTCTTGTGTTTTTACAGTTACTACGGTTTTGCTCATTGTCATTTTTATTAATCGTCTTAATTTGTTGTGTATTCTCATTTCTCTCATAGCTGTAAGTAATTTCGCTCTGTTTATTGAATCAAATGCTTGTTGGAAGTCTATAAAAAGCAGTTCAATTTCTATTTTATATCCATAAGCTTTCTCCATAATTTGCTTAACCGTATGTATGGCATCTGTTGTTGACTTTCCCCTAATAAATCCTCATTGATACTCCCATGATATTTGTTGTCGCTTTGGCCAGTCTTCGTTGTATTAAGGTTGACATGATTTTATACGCTGTGTTTAATAATGTCAGTCCTCTATAATTATTACACATTTGTTGGTCTCCTTTTTTATGGATTGTGATAATTTGTCCTTTGTGCCATTCTTCTGGCATCTCTTCTTCGTCTTATATGACTTTTATTAATTGGTATATTTTTTCTCTGAGTTCATGTCCACCCTATTTTATTAGTTCCATGTTTATACCGTCTATACCTGGTGCTTTACCGTTGCGACTACTGTTTATAATTTCCTCAACTTCATCTCTCGTTGGTTTTTCTAGCTCGGTTTCTATCATCGTGGTCTCTATCATCTTCTATCATAATTTGCTTATTACGTTTATAATAAAATAAAGTAAGAAAATATCTTGATGTAAATATGTATACTTTTCCCAACAAGTCAGCCTACAGGCGGGTTATATTTTTTTCCTCAGGTGGCAAAAAAAAAACTTTCAGACAAAATAAATATCATAATTGGCTCTTTTATGTCAAAACCTATCAAGCTGTGAACTTTTCCATTTAACATAAAATTGGCCTGGTAGAGGGTTAAGTCTTCTGAGCTGGCCACATGGTCTTTAATAGTTCATTTTGGTTTCGTCAGTTCTTTTAAATATTTTTCTATAGTCTTTCGTCTACTTTATTCCATTTTTATTCATCTTGAGATACTATACATACATCAATATTAATATCTTAATACAATCTTCGTAAATCTTAGATTTTCTAAGGTATTTTACTCATTTTAATTTTATACATCATTATCATATTATACCTTAAATGTCATACGTTGCAGTTAAATTTTGAGTGATTGTTTACTGTTTGAATAAGCTATTGAACACATACAAATTACTTGTTCCAACTTCCATACAGTCAATAAAAATATTTTTAAAACATATGTTTTTAAAAGTTTAAGTATAAACAAATAATATTGTCGACAATATCAAATAGATCGAAATTAGAAATAAGTGTTAATTGTTTTTTATTACCTTTATAATGACGACATAACCCATTTTAATTTTCGAAAAATAAAAGGTTTTAACAATTACACGTTTTTTAAATTAATTTTAAGAGATACTTTGGAATATTTAGGCTACTGGAGTGATTTTTATAATTTAAGTGTAATTATCAATTAACAGGTGTCTTAATTCAAGTAGCAAAGCTTAACTGAAATTTTATTGGATTTATGCTGATATATAATTATCACAGATGGCAGAATATTAATAGAATTTACGCCCATATCAGACAGGGTTGTGCTATTGAAAATTAACTCACTCTAATATAAACATCATTCAGGTCTACGCACCGACATCAGAATTCACTGAAGAAGAAATAGAAAATTTCTATCACACTCTCTATTAAGACTCTCTAAAACTGACCAAAAAACATGAACTTACTATTATTATGGGCGATTTCAATGCCAAAATAGGACATGGTACGGTCGAGAATGTCGTGGGGTCATATGGTCTTGGCATAAGAAACGAAAGAGGAGAAAGACTAATCCAATTGTGCCAAGAGACGGATATGGTTGTAACGAACACACTTTTTAAATTACATATAAAAAGACTTTATACATGGAAAGTACCCGGTGATACCTCAGGGATAATCATAAGAAACCAAATTGATTTTATTAACATAAACCAATGGTTTAGAAATTCCATCACCTCAACAAAAACATATCTAGGCGAATATATCTTCTCAGATCATAGTCTATTGCTTGTAAATATCAACATACGACTTAAAATAATTAATAAGAAAATGAGGCTCAAGATAGATATAAAACTAGATAGATATCAAGATAGATATAAGAAAAAAAGTAAAAACAGAAATTAATAAGAATTTTGCAAAAATAGTTGAAGACACTACTAGAGACATAGAAGAACAGTGGAACGAAATGAAGACATATTACTACAATTTCGCATAAATATATAAAATCAAAAAGAGAAGAGAAGCAAGAATGGATGACAGATAAAATATTGCAGATGATGGAAGAGCGAAGCAAATTAAAAGGTAAAAATGATAACAAACACGAACGGCTGACGGAAAAATGTATTGAAGTTAAAACACTACAACGCAAACATGACGATCTCCATATGCACAAAAAAATTAAAGAAGTACAGAATACCAGAAAATAACGCAATACAGGCATGGTTGTAGACATTGAAGGCCATATTTTGACTACCATTGAAGATAATAATAACTTGTTGAAGAATAAGACTTAATTGAAGATAAGTTACGAAATCGAAAGAATGTATTCAAGAATTATTCGAAGATGCAACACGAAGTCCGACTGAAATAAACAACCCCTACGGCCCAGAAATAACAAACGAAGAAGTAACTATGGCCATTAAGTGGATTAAAGATGGAAAATCACCAGGACCTGATGAGGTTCATGGTTTTAACAATTGGTTTAACAATAATTAAGCAAAAAATTAACAAAAATTGGTTTACAAACCCTCATTTTAAAGGGGTTTCTATGCGTTTTTAGTAAAATTGTGTTACGTTTCCATATAATTTGCCGGCCTTTACCTTTATTATTTACAATTAAATAACAATTTTAGGTACATTGTTTATATTATTCGTTATAAGTAAAAAAATTGCGTTTATTTTTTTGCATATTTTGTTTATTACATTTATTAGTACGTTTATTAAAAGCACTTGCTAGGTACCTGTATCAAAGAGTGTCATGAAAAAGGTTTTTTATTTGCTAATTTCTTTGGTCTATACAGCATGAAACGATTTATTTTAAGTAAAAATATATAAAATTTTATGTAACTCAAAGTTCATTACGACTAAGATTACGACGTTACGACGGTAGATATTTTGAAATCTAGGATAAAAGAATAAACAAAGAAATGTGATATTTTATTAATTTTTTGTACAATTTTTTATCTGTGTACCTTATATATTAGTAAATAAATTTTTAACCCTGGTGACATCTAAAACAGCAAATAAGTAAATAATATATCTAAATGTGTATTTTCTTCATTACTGGGTGGTCTTTAATCAAAAAATATGGAAATGTATTCACAAACACAGGTCTCAATCTTATCACGTCAACAATCATTCGAATAAACAATATGTAATGCGTCATTCGAGCTTGTTTTAATTGTTTAAAACGCGTGTCTAACATTCCACATTTCTAAAAAAATGGACATACACTCTTAATTTTATCAAAAATATGTGTTTTTTATTACTTTCTGATAAAAATCTTGATAAAAATGTTATAAGGCTAGTCCCTTATAAAGTGTCCTTAATATACGTTGTATTATGGATGATTTAATTTCCTTGTCCTATATTTTCGTTTTTTCTTTAATCGACAGTTTATTGAAAGCAGTGGTTTGCAAACTTTGTCTGGCGGCTCATTTATAAAGGCTAAAAATTGTCACACACCCTACAGCAGGGGTGCTCAAACTTGAACTGCTGGCGATCTACCTCAATATTTTTAGACTACTTACGATCGACTCTGAGAGACTGCAAGTGTGTGTGATGCAGGGTTGTCGTACATACACGATACACTCTACCTACCTAGGTAAGGCGTACCGTAGCATATATAGGTATTAGCTTTCTGCACAATATAGGTACATTATTTTAGTCAAGGTTTGGGTTAAGTTTAGTTAGGTTCTTCTCTACAATATCAATGAAAAAACTCATAGCTATTCAAAATTGCAAATTTTTTTGTTGTTACACAACAAAAGAGTTACATATGGTGTTAAACTTAACTAAGGAGTGGCTTTGGATGTTGAAGCGTGGCACTGCATGTCCTCAGCATACTTTTCATAAGATGGTACGTAACCACTGAGTGCTAATCGCAAGCATGATGTCATATGATCGTCAGTTAGTCGATTGCGATATTTTGACTTAATTATCTTCATTTCAGAAAATGCAGACTCGCACAAGTAAGTTGACCCAAAAAATCCCGTCAGTTGAAGGGCGATTTGCCTTACATTCGGATATTTATCTTCAGATATAAAACGCCAGAAATTTGTATCAGATACTGTAGCTTTGAGATGTATATCTGATATAATCTGCACCAACTCATTTTCAACAGAACATGCGTTCATATTAAACTGACTTGCTATTTCAGTAGCTAATTCCTCAATGTGTTTACATGAAAAAGGATAACTCATAAATGATTCTATATTTTCCAATTTACTGCAATCATAAAAACGCATTTCGAATTGTCCCAAAATATTTGATAATTTAGCCTATACGTATCATAATTCAACTGAGGAATCCTTGCTTTTAAAGACGGAAAATGTTTCAGATCCTTTCTTTTCAGTTGATCTATCATAAGTTGCAATTTACTTTTGAATGCGTTTACTGCGCTAATCATCTCAATAATAGTTTTTCCTTTACCTTGAAGCTCCAAGTTAACGGTGTCTAAGTGCATTGTGATGTCAGTCAAAAATGCCAAATCATTTAGCCATTTTTCGTTTTTCAAAATCTGAGTGTCATCACCTCTTCGTCTAGAAAAGCTGTTATTTTGGGCAATAATTCTTGAAACCTTTCTTTGAATTTTCCGCGACTCAACCACCTGACGTCCGTGTGAAGAACTAAATCAGTGTGTTCAGCTGACCCCCTATCTTCCAACTGCAACTGAAAGAGCCGCCGTTGCAAGCTACGTGCACGGATGGAATTCACAATTTTTGTTGCAATGCCCATAATTTCCTTCGTGTTTAAAACTTTTGAACACAAAACTTGTTGATGTATAATGCAATGGAATGAAAAAAATGAAGGGAATTCTTCATTAGCTCGACACAATGCCACAAAACCGTTTTTGTTTCCAGTCATTGCTGGTGCTGCATCGGTTGTAATGCACATTAATTTATATATTGGTAGCTCGTAGTTTTTTACAAAATTTAAGAAAACGTCATATATATCTTCGTCACGGGTCTTCCTCTTCAGAGGAATGATTGTCAAAAATTCTTCCTTAGCCAACATGTCATTGAATACCATCCGAATAAAAATACACAGCTGGGCAGTGTCTGTCATATCGATGGATTCGTCAAACTGTAAAGAAAAGTATGTACATTTCATGATATCATGTTTTAGTTTATCTGCGATGTCTTGACTCATGACTTCAATACGCCTTGTGGCAGTCGGACGAGATAACTGAAGTTCTCTAATAGCAGACATGATTTTTGTTTTATTTTTAAAATCTCCAAATAAAGTCTCACCCGCTCCAATAAACGCTTCTTTCACCACCGATTCATCTTCAAATGGTTTCTTGTGTTTCGCCAAAATATGAGATATTTTAAATGACGCGATCGTAGCAGCTTTTGATTGTTTGGCTGGTCTTGTGAACATGGATTGTTCTTTTTTCAAACAAGATATCAAATCACTTACTTTTCGTTTTCTTAATTCACTCTGTGGCGGAAAATCCTTTTCGTAGTTTTTATAAACCGTTTTATGATGCCTCTCTAAGTTACCACGCTTAGGTATTGCAACTGACGCACGACAAATAACACAAATGCACTTATCCTTCACCATAGGAAACAAAAATTCTTCCTCCCAATCCTTATTAAAATGATACGTTTTAGATTTCTTCACTGCACTTATTTTCCACTATTTAATAATAAACTTTGTATCGACCTAGGATCGCTATCAAGTTACAATTCAGAATAACTCCAATTTCTCCATTGTCGCGTTGGTTTTTTTTTTGCTTTTTTCTTTGTGTCCTGCAGGCGCAACATTTATATCGGCGTGAACGAAAGTCTCGAATGTTTCCGTCAAACGCGCCGCCCGAAACTAGACTGTACTGTCTCTCGTCTAGAAACAACACGGCTTTTCTTTGACAAGTGCCGCGCGATCCTTTGATAAAGCCACCTTTTGCCGCAAGCAGTGTTATTTTATTACGTAATACATTTTTGTAGTTGATAGAATATCATCCCAAATTTGATTATTAATTATAATAAATATTAAATTAATAAAATAATTAGTTAATATATGTAAATATAAAATATGCTGTGTGGACAGTATTTTGTTGTCTCCACTTCTTTGAATTGCAATGATGTTTAGTCAAGCATTCTATGTATTTGTATAGTTCAGTATTAATAAAAACGTTTAACTCTGCTGACAGTAGTTGCCTACCTACTTATTAATTTTTTTTTTCTTCTCGAGATCTATCCAAAAAGCACTCGCGATCGACCGTTTGAGCACCCCTGCCCTACAGGTTACAAAAATACTAAGTTTACTTATTTAACGTAGAGCGAAAAACGGTCCAGAATCTCTTTATATAGATAATCTCCAGGCTGTGGGAAAAAGTACTCTCTAATCCAGGAATTTATGTAAGGTGGCCTAGGTTATAAAGAGCAGCCTCAGGAGTAATCCCCTATTTCATTCAACAAAAAAATTTTGTATATTGTTTATTTATGAGCGTTTATAGGTGCAAAATACGTATTTTTTGAGTTTTTTACATTTTTTACTTAAAGTAAGTATTGTAATGGTAATTTCTGTATAGATTATAGAAGTATTCTAAAAGATCTTTAATTTGAGCTGGTACACGTTTAATTTAATTTATTTGTTATTGCAAAAATAACGAATGAGGGTCAAAATTAAAAAACGTAATATTTATTGCAAAATTGCTTTTTTATTTGTTTCAAATGTATGACATTAAAGCCTATAAAATTACGAACTGAATGTGCCGTAGTAGGCCTAGATCACTTAATATGTTGCAGAGATACGTTAATTAGTTTATCCCACGACCTTCAACTTTGAACGCTGAAAGGATTGCCAAAAAAATGGTAGAGATCTAATTCTTGTTTCATTCTCTTCCTAAAGCCGCAAATTTTCATAATTCACTGGAAAATAATGAAAAAAAAAATTAACCCGTTAAAAACAATTATTTATGAAGTTGTAAAATTACAGTTATAAACATTTAAGAGCTGCAGCGCTCCCTATGTACCCTACAAATTTCTAATTTGCAAATTATTGTAGCTGGCTTCGAGACGAAGATTAAAAAAAGAATTTTCTACGACCAATAGGGGCCGAGTTTTTTTTTGTGTGTGTTTTGGCTTGGACAATTGTCATTCAGCCAGTCTCAATCAAGATAAAAGGGACCGAGTTGACATAATTTTTTTTTTTTTAATTACATAGGCTTTATTAATAACAATTAAAGTGAAAGTAAGCTACAAACTGTAATAAAGACTGTCAGACATTCTTCTCCTTCCGACTCGAGGAGATAAGAATACGACCGTGACCAGAAGACCCTGCCTGTCGTAAGAGGCGACTAATGGGCGGATATGAGAGGTGGAGGGCCATGAGGTGTCGGGTTGGTAGAAACGCACAGAGATGCTTAGTCATCTCAGTCACCGGTCTACATTCCTAGTATCCGAGACAAGCACCTCGTGGGACCACGCTACTCTCATTTTCCACAAGAGTCGGGTGTGGTTGAACGAGCCAGGTACGTATGCACCTCCGGAAGCTGACACCGCGGTAGGGGGAGCGGGAGACTCGGCACGTACCACACCTCGGAATGATCAACGAGTGGTAGAGGAGTGATTCCTCGGCGGTGACCTGTCTACGTGCGAGGTGGTATTCCACCACCTGCGTGCCTTTCCGCCTCCGGGGGGAGGATTCACTGAAGGGTGGCGTGACCCGCAACACAGGTACTACGGGGAGGTGGAGCCCCACGATGTTTCGGCATCGTGCCACCTCCAATTGGTGTCGGACTCGTAGGGGTAGTGGGAGCGCTAACGGTCGAATGCCGAAGGCCAGGTAGACCAGGGTCCTGCTAATTAATTTTGGAGGGCACAAAGCTATGCAATGCAATGTCAGACATTCTCAAGAAAATCATACTTCTTACTGCGAGTTAGTATCACGAAGACAAGAAAAAACTCGTAAACAATATCAGAGCATTGACTTACCTGATATACAAAAATTGGAAAATTGCTATATTTTGTAACAAATTCGTGGAAACAATCAACATGTCAGTTTAGATACTTTACTGGCCAAAATAGGAGAAAGACAAGTTTCTGAAATTAAGAGGACTAGCCTTTGGAAAGTCCTACAAAAAGGTAATTGTATTAATCAGCCTATATGACAATTTGAACTCGTTTTGTTTATGTTCGCTGTAGCTGAGATAGTAGCATTTACTACTTTTCCGCTACGACATCTGTTTTTTAATTTTACTTAAAACCACTACGATTGTGTTGCTCATATTTTTGTTGAATGTGAAATTCTTATATAAAAGGTAGCGTTAAAAATCCTATACGTATTTTACAAAGAAATACATTATTCACGTATAACAATAATACATTTAGTAATATTTATGTACCCTACCCTTCGGGTATTTCAACCTGGGGAAATTTGAAACCGATATTTATGAACTACATGACCTTTAATTTATTGCAATGGACACACATGATAATAGTAATAAAAGAAAGTATAAAATAAATTATTCTCAATAGTTTATTTGGATTTTAATGCATATACAGCTGGTTCCTAAAAAAACTGATCATGAGCAGTGTATTTGATTGGTCTGACATTATATTATATTTATTAGATAGACAAATAATAAAATAAACACAAAAACATCAAACAATTAATAACATATGTTAATTCATTCTTCTTCTAGTTCCATGACCGTTATCGATCGTTGGATATCATGTTGGCTACCATATTCGCTATCGTGACTTTATTGACAGCAGCTCTAAATAACTATCTAGTTGATTTTCCATACCATTGCCTTAGATTTTTCAGCCATGATGTTCTTCGTCTACCAGGACCACGATTACCTTGGATCTTTCCCTGAATGATCAAATGTAAAAGATCATATTTTTCAGGGTGTCTCATAATGTGACCGAAGTATTCCAGCTTGCGTTTCTTTATTATATTGGCCAGTTGTATTGTTTGGCTCAGCCGTCTAAGGACCTCCTCATTTCTAACTTTGTCGACACAGCTTATTTTGAGTAGTCGTCTGTATACCGACATCTCAAAGGCTGTCAAGCGTTTAAGCATAGCCTCAGTTAGAGTCCACGCTTCCACCTCATACAGCAGGACAGGAAAGATGTGGCAAGATATCATACGAACTCTAAGGTCAATGCTAAGATCGTGACTGCAAAGTACGTTTCTCATTTTTACAAAGGCAGCTGGGGCTTGTTCTATTCGACTTTTAATTTCTGCGGTTGGATCCCAGCTCTCATTGATATTACTACCGAGATACACGAGTTTCTCTACTCTGTCCAGTGTGACATTTCCGACTTTTATACTATATCATCTTGTATATAATTTTGTTTGCTAACTATCATATATTTAGTTTTCTTAACGTTTAGTTTTAATCCAAAGTGATCACAAGTCTGTTTTATTTTGTTCATTAGATTTTGAAGGTCTTCTCCACAATTGACAAGGACTAAGGTATCATCGGCATATCTAATATTGTTGACGGTTACTCCATTCACAATAATACCTTCGGTTGTCTCCATTAAGGCTTCCTTAAATATTTCCTCCGAATATAAGTTAAAAAGTAAAGGCGACAATACATGTGCATGTGCGACAAATGTTAATTCATAAATTGTAATAATTATTAAGGTCTAAATTTTGATATTATTTTGAATTCCTGCATTTTATAAAGAGTATTCGCTCCGTGCGTGACCATGGTAGGGGTACCTTGAAACGATGCCAGCGTGCATAGCGACGAAATATGACAAAATTGGACCTATCTTTTTACGCCTAATTTTTTTCAAAAATGTTGTGTATTTAATTGTGCTAATATTAGCAAAAATAGTAGTAAATATAGGTTTCTAAAGATTACATATAAATTAGAGAAAAGAAAAAGATGAATTCGTGCTATTAATATGAAAAAGTAAATATCACATAATTTCATTTTTATGCAATTGAAAGAGAAAAAAAAAATACTTACCTTAAAGGATATTTCATAAGCCTTCAAGCTAACTGCAGCCTGCCTGGTGACTTTAGTGTTTATGTCATAATTTTACTATTATTGTTTTGAATTACATTGGGAACAAGAAACTCTTGAAAAAAAGCGAGGGTCTGGAAGACCAAAACTATACTAAATTTAGGTAGATAACAGTAAAATATAACATGTGAAGACATAAAAGATAATATCTTAACAACAGCAGAGGAGACGATAAGACTAATGGAAGACAATAAAAGAAATTGGTACGATGAAGAGTGCGAGCAAGCTAGTAAAGACAAGGACAAAGCAAGACACAGGTGGGTTGCCACAGGGAAACAGGAAGATCTCCTACACTATAAAGAGAAGAAGAAAGAGTCAGATAAATGCTGCAAAACAAAAAAGAAGAAATGGATCGAAGAATTACTGCAAGAACTCGAAGCCAATAGTAATGACAATGCAAGACTATACAAATACATAAAATCACAGAGAAAAAAGAGATACCAGCAAATATTGGAAAAATGGAATAGAAAACATACTATAGAGAACTGTTTAAAAAGAAAGACGATGCTGAAAACGCAGAATATTTAGAACAAACAGAAAATAGGAATGGAGAACAATCAGGGCCTCCCTCATACAGCGAAGTATTGGCGACTATAAACAGATTACACACAAGGAAAGCAGCAGGACCAGACGACATTTTAAATGAGTTCTTCGAGAAAGGAGGAGAGGAACTAGCCCACAGAATACACAACCTAATAGAACGAATATGAGAAGAAGAACGCATGCCGAACGACTGGAATTGTGGTCTGATAACACCAATCCCTAAAAAAGGCGACAAGACGAAATGCACTAACTACATATTAACTAATTTGATCAGACAAAGAATAGAAAAAGAAACTAGAACAAAAATAGGTGAATACCAACATGGATTCAGAGAAGATAAGTCAACAATAGATGCAATACACATTGTAACGCAAATAGTCGAAAAAAGTTACGAGCACGAAATAGATCAACATATACTGTTAATTGACTACAAGCAAGCTTTTGACAGTGTAATAAGGGAGGAGCTAATAAAGGATATGAATAAATTAGGCATCCAAGAAAAAGTCTCACGAAAATGACGATGAAGGAATCCAAGGCACGAATCTTAACATGGGAAGGCCCGTCAGATGAAGTACAGATGGAGGTAGGTGTCAGACAGGGAGACTCTCTGTCAACAACATTATTTAACATTGCCATAGAGGGGGCAGTAAGAGCAGCAAAAATTATGGGAACCATTATCGAATCTTCAGCCCAACTGATAGCGTATGCAGACGAGATATTGCACTGGTTACTAGAGATTTAAAAACCATGCAGAACATAATATTAATATTAGATAAAGAAGCAAAGACGACAGGGCTAGTAATAAACCAAAGCAAAACGAAATAACCCAAGTGTTCAAGAGAGAATACGAACATAGAGAAATAAATTAAGGTTGGTGCATATACATTTGAAAGAGTACACCGTTTCAAATACCTGGGAGTGATGGTGAATGACAGAAATGATAGAACATATAAAATAAATGAACGCATCCTACTGGGTAATAAAACCTACTGAAACTACCAAAAATTCCTGAAAGAAAAGCACAATAGTAAGAAAACCAAATTAAAAATTTACAAGACTGCAATCAGACCAGGGATCACCTATGGTGCAGAGATGATGTGCCTAACACAGAAAGATGAAATGAGGTTGGAAATCTTAGAGAGAAAGATAATTCGACGAATAATGGGACCGGTGAGGATAAGTGTAAGCGAATTTAGAAGATTAACCAATGGAGAATTTAAAGAAGTCATCGAGGGTGAAGACATAATCAAGTTCGTGAAGACGCAAAGGCTCAGGTAGCTGGGCCACACAGAAAGAGCTAATCCAAACTCTACGCTAAAGCGAATAACTGGATGGAGACCAACAACAAAAAAACCAAAGGGGTGACCCAAAGCAAGATGGAGAGATCAAGTCTTAGGAGACATAAAGAAGTTGAAAATCTACAATTGGAAGTAGCGCTGTAAGGACCAGAAAGAATATAGGAAAATTGTATACAGGGCTAAGTAACACACGCTGCTATATTAATAAAAAAAAAACAGCGGACTGATTCTCCGCAATAAATAAATCAGAGAGCCCAAAAGGGCGGCAAACACTCCGCCAGGAGTGAATAAGCCATGATGATGATATAAGCCGAATGACAACAAATAGAGTAGTAAAGAAGACAAGAGACGGTTTCCAATAGGAAGACGATCAGTAGGAAGACCACGAAAACGATGGAACGACAAATTACTGGAGGTACATTGAAAAACAGATAGAGTCATATCTATATTAAAAAAAGATTAAGAGGAAGAAGAAAATAGCATGCGAAAATTGTTTCGTGTTTATTTGTTTATTACCCTGATTTTATTGTTTATTACCCATTATTTTATTTTTAGACTATTTACTACTTATTAACTATTTTATTCTGTGGAAATACAGAAATGTTAAAAATCTGCGCGAAACGTATTATAATAAATTAGCGATGAATATACGTACTATTGTCTAACAGTAGTACTAATAAAATCAAATTAATTAAAGTTAAATAAACGTCAAATTTACACCTCATCATACTTCACTTAATCTAATTTTCAAGTGTTATCCCCCCCGAATGTCAGCAAGGACAGATATATATTATTGTAGAAAATGGAGTGCAACTTCTTAGCGCCACCAAAGATTCGCACTCCACTAAGCAAAACGCATCGTTAGATCGATTGTTATAAAATTGAATTACGATCGATCGATCAATAAAACTGACTTTGATCGTTTACAATACAAAACAATTAACGATGGTGGAATCCGTTCGTTTTGTCGCGAGCCTGGTCTTTTTGTAAACCATTTTCCATTTTGTTATTGTGATAATGGTAGTTTTCGGTCTAATCGGCCCATTATTGTACCACTCCTACGTTATTGTGATTGTGAGTTCGTTGTATATTCGGATATAGTGTTCTCAAATTTTTGCTCAACTACAACATAGTATTTTATTGTTAACAGTGCTTCATTTCCATTTTGTGCCTTAAATCGTAAGTAAAATTTCACGTTTACTATTAATAAAAACAACCAAAAAGGTGTATATATACGATGGAAAATGGCGCCCTTTTAATTTTATCTGCAAATCATAATACTAATCTGATATATTCAAATCATAAGATTATTTAAAAATGCTAATAACAATTATAAACCGATAAGTCGCAAATTACAATCATAAGTTATTTAAAGAGATACCAATAATCTATTAATTTAAAAGATAATCGACTTATCTGGTCTATAATTTCTAAATAAATAAATCTTATTTCTTGATTTTTTATTTAAACTGATAAATGTTGCAGCTGTAATATAATTTGTAGTGCATTTAAACGATTGATGAACACTAGACGCAAAAGTTTGTTTTTTTTTCATCGTTTCAGTTAGAACATATTTTCTGATTTTAAATAAGTCTTTACATTACTTCTTCTTAATCTCCATACGGAGGTTGGCAATCATAATGGCTATTTTTATTTTATAAATTGCTGCTCTAAACAGATCAAACGATCTGCATTGATACCAATCACATAGATTCTTTAACCATGAGTTCTGCCTTCGGCAACAGATCTTCTTCCTTGAATCTTTCTCTGTATTATGAGTCTCAAAATTTCATATTTTGGTCCCCTTATCACGTGGCCTAGGTATTTAGTTTTCTGGTTTGTATTGTGGTGATTAGTTTTGTTTCTTTACCAACCCTCTCCAGTATTTCTTTATTTGTAATTCTATTGGTCAATGATATTTTTAATACTCTGCAGTATAACCAGAGTTTGAAAGCCTCGATTATTTTTAAATTGCATTTTTTTAGTGTCCAAGTCTTAGCTCCATATAATAATATTGAAAATATATAACAGCGAATGGTACGTAGTCTGATCTCCAAATTTAGATTTTTGCACGTTGGGAGTGGCTTCATTCGTATAAATGCTGATCTGGCAATCTCTATTCGCCTGTTTATTTCTGTAGTATGATTATTGGTTTCATTGATCAAAGTTCCCAGGTACTGATATTTTTCTACTTGTTCTAACACGTTACCATTTATTGTCAATAGGTAATGTATATTTTGTGGTCTTTTTGTAATTATACTTGTTTTTTAAGCGTCATCTCAGCACTATTCATACTTGAGCTTTCGAAATAATGTTGTAGATCTTCTATATTCGTTGCTATGATCACAGTGTTATCAGCATATCATAGGTTGTTAATTAATTTTCTGTTGACAGTAACTCCCGCATTGATCCTATTGAGTGTGTTTTGGACAAATTTCTTTAGAATATAAGTTAAACAAAAGTGGCAATAAAATACATCCCTGTCTAACTTCTCTACAGGTCTTCATTTCTTCTGAGTGTTGCCCATCAATTTGAACTATGGTACTTTGGTTCTAATATAATGTTTGCACTATATTTATGATTTTACTGTCAATGCGCTTGTTTATAAATATTGATATTAGTTTCTCATGCCTTACTTTCTCGAAAGCTCTTTCGTAGTCAACAGAGCACACCTGTAGATCAACGTTTACATACCGACATCGCTATATCAATATGTTAATGGCAAATAGTCCTTCTCAAGTACCCATTCCATTTCGGAACCCAAACTGCGTCTCGCTAATATCCTCCTCTAGCCTTTCGTATATTCTCTTATGTATTATTTTCAGCAGTACTTTTAAAGTATGAGACATAAGACTCAGTCTTCGATAATTAGAGGACTCTTTTACTGCTTGTTTTTTAGGAATGGTTATAAATGCTGACTTCAGCCACTCTTGTGGTATTATTCCCGTATTGTAAACCGTGTTGAATAAATCTGCCAATACATCTTCCATATATATATATATATATATATATATATATATAATATATATATATATATATATATATATATATATATATATATATATATATATATTCCAGGTTATCCTCTTCCACTAGTTTTAACAGTTCTACTGGTATTTCATCTTATCCAGCTGCCTTATTGTCTTTAGAGTTTTTGATAGCATATTTGATTTCATCTTATCTCATCATTTTTACCTCTTTCATCTTGGAAAAGTTCTCTAATGTACTCGTCTCATCGTGTTAATTTCTCTGGTAAATCTATTAGTAGTACTACTTTTTTGGCTTCTATATGTCCGTGATATCTATTTCGACCCATTCCAGTCACTTCTCTTATTTTTTTGTGTATATTTCTCATATCATGTTTTGTTTCTAGTTCTTCTCTTTACATTGTTTCATCAAATACATTTCCTTAATTGTTTTAATTTTTGCCTTAATTATTCGTTGTGTTTCTTTATACTTTGTATTTCCTTCTTTCTTCTATCTGTAATAGTATTTCTTCTGTCATCCATTGTTTTTTAGCCTCTGATCTATGTTGTATTAAACTTTCTTGAGCTGGTTTTAGTAATGTGTTTTCTTTATCTTATTACTAAAGCTACTCAAAATCTAGTGTTTACTCTAAGGCAGCGTTTCCCAAAGTTTTTGGTCGAGGAACACTATTCAGGATAGAAATTCTGTAGGGAGCACTTACCATATTACCTAAAGCCACAGAGAACGAGAGATATTTAGTAAGTGATGGGATATTAACCAACATTTCCTATTCACTTTTTTTATTTTTTCTTTTCTTTTTCCATTTATTTTTTCAGTCAATTCTATTCAAAGTTTAATTACATATAACGAAAAACAAAAATAAAGCGAACACACAGACCCTATGTCTAAAATTTAAAATAAAGTAATGACTTCATTTTACTGTGAAGAATGTGGCTACCTTGATTTGCACAGGTTGTAATATCCGGTTGAATTTGGGATAACTGCAATCGAATGTCAGGTTCCGCATTCAGTAGAGATCTATATTTTGTTTTAGTATCCACATAGGCAGATAATGCTGCTTCACATAAGTTCAATGATACTTCAAAATACGCGTGTAATTCGTTTTAATTTTCCCCATTGAAATTAACTGAAATGTCATTAATCTGTTCCAGTCTCCAAAAAAACACGTTAGTTATTTTTGTTCATCATCATCAATGGTGCTACAGTATAAAAAGAGCCTCGACCTTCCCAAGTCTATTACGCCAGGCAGTCCTATCCATTGCCAACTGTTGCCAGTTTGCTGCGCCTATCTTTCTACCATCCTCATCTACACCATCTTTCCATCTGAGTTTTGGCCTACTATTTCTAAGGATTCTTCTAGGAGGGTTGTTCTGCTGTGATCTTGTTAGATGTCCTGCCCATCTTAGTCTTCCTATTCTTATAAAAGATACTACGTTTTTACCACCAAATATTTGTTTATATCTGTGGTATACCTTGTAGTAAATGGCCCTTCGAAAAGGGGGTTTGGCGTTGGGCTAACTACCCAACCCTGTAGAAACCCATAGTTACGAAATCTAAAGTTATTTTTGTTAAGTAGTTTTAAATACGAAACATGTATTTTAAGAAAAAACATTTATATATAGATCTTCGCTTTTTTCGTCATACTTTACCCATTTTCATCTGTAGATTGCAACTTTCTTCCACATTTCCAGGATCTCCTTAATATCTCTTGTAGAGACAACATCTTTCAATTCTGGCTCCTCTTCAAAACTAATTTTTCGTTGAACCACCGTATGCTGCAGCGAATGTAGTTCGTCTTACTCACTGGTTGTCAGCTCCTGAGACCGTTCCTCAACAAGTTCATTCACATCTCTTTCACCCACATCAACACATATCGATTTTCCAAGAGAAACAATCTCATCTACATTGACACTTTCGGTTCCAGTCCTTCGCAGGCCCTTTCATTTACAGCCTCAGGGCACAGCTTCTTAAGGTCCTTGTTGTAACACCTAGTCAGGCCTGCTCAATAATTATTAGGCATATTACTATGTTAAAGTGGTTCTTCCAGAACTAATTCTTAGGCATATTACTATGTTAAAGTGGTTCTTCCAGAACCCTTGGAAAGTAAGGTTTGAGTTCTCTGTCACCTTAAAACAGCGCCGAAAAATGTGCTTTGTATACAACTTTGTAACATTAGAAATCACTTGCTGATCCAGGGGCTGCAAGATAGGAGTGGTGTTGGCTGGTAGGTAGAGAATCTGTATAAACTTGAACTCGTGAAGTAAATTATCTTCGAGACTTGGTGGGTGAGAAGGGGCATTATCGAGGACAAAAAAGATTTGCGAGGGTAAGTTGTTTTAATATAGATATTTTTTAACAGAAGGAACTAAACCAGGTTTGGTTTATCCAATTCACAAACAATTTCTTGGTGACCCATGCCCTTGGATTTGCTCTCCACACAACTGGCAGTTTTTATGTTAAAACTTATGTGATTTAAAGGCTCTGGGATTTTCTGAATGGCACACTACAAGAGGTTTGATTTTACGGTCGCCACTCGAATTGGCGCAAAGAAATAGAGTTAATCCATCTTTCATACGTTTGTGACCTAGCATCGTCTTTTCCTCTGCCGTTATGTAAGTCGTATTCGGCATATTTTTCCAGAAAAGCCCTGTCTCTTCACTGTTGAAGACTTGCTAGGGGATGTCTCCTTTTGCTCGGAGAAGAAAACGTTTTTATGTAAACCTCAGCTGCTTTCACATCCGAACTTGCTGTCTCACCATGCCTTACAATGAAATGAATGCCAGTCCTTTTTTCTAAGTTGTCAAACCAGCCCCGACTGGCTTTAAAACGAGTCTTCCGATTCAATATTTGTGGCAGTGATCACACTTATCCCACTTATCACATATGGTGCTTTGTGTTAAGGTTCCTTCTTAAAGCTGCTTCTCTGTTACCCACACCATTAGTAGTTTTTCCATCTTTTCATAGAGAGAAGTCTGTAGCTTAGAATTATTGTAACGCCCTTAGGTAGCATTATACCATTTACCACCGTCTTCTTTTACTTTAAATAATACTTTAAAAAAGAGAAAAAGAAGGAAAACAGACAGACTGAGGTCTATATTAAAAATTTACACAATGTACAAGTAGTCAAACAACAGGTACGAATTTGA
Source organism: Diabrotica balteata (assembly GCA_918026665.1). Taxonomy (NCBI): domain Eukaryota; kingdom Metazoa; phylum Arthropoda; class Insecta; order Coleoptera; family Chrysomelidae; genus Diabrotica; species Diabrotica balteata. Next base: position 18,349,903 of record OU898281.1, on the reverse strand, counting down.
ATAAAAAACGATTCCTTGAATCTTAAATCTTGCTCTCATCTCAAAGCAAAATATCGCTCGCTCGGCGGCTCGTATTTCAAAACATTCGTATATTAGGGCGCTCATATATCGAGGTACCACTTTATAATGTTGCAAAAGGGAAAAGAATAATTTTCGCTAAATCTTATAAAATTTTAAATCGGTCTTTGAAATGACATCAAAAATCTACTAGCCATTTTCTTTCAAAATGTTTTATTTTATCGCTGAATCAGATGTCAAATCTATCAGGCATTTAGACTGCTGAGATGTTTAGGAAGCTCCTTTTTTGACATTGCAAGATATGGATCTGCATAATTTTTATTACCCAGTATGGGCCTCTTAGTTTTTGAAAAGAAATACAATATTAACGCCTAATTACATTTTATTCTTATTGTTTTTTCTTTTTATTCTCTATGTATCAAAGTTAAATCATACCATCAAAAGATGTTATAGAAAAACTTTTACTATCCTTTCCAAAATTTTAGAATGTATTTTGTCCATTATTGTATGTGTGTTTTATTAATGTTGAGCGTCAAAGCTTATTATAAATAATCTCAACGACTAGTAAGTTGCACTGACGAATTGTGATAGTTTGTAAATATTTACATATTCTTTTTATCTATATTACAGCGTATTGATAAAGGAATAAAACAATTCCGAAAGAAGTCAAAAGAGTGTTTCTTTAACATCCCGACCAACCTTCTGACTGTAGCCCTAATAAACTGGTTGTTTGTTCACACATCGACAGTCACTAATATCCATTATTTCTTATATATGTACACACATATTATCATCAAAATCATCATTCTCAGTATATTCTATCGGTTATGGTGGAGCCTTCCTTACATATTCATTTTTCATATCTTCCCACGAAGTCTAAAATTCGCTTTTCTGTGCCATGTTGTACCGGCTTGTTTCCTTTTGCCATAACCCCATCAAATTTTCTTTATATATAATAGGTATATACTATATTATAGTTTAAGATAGCTAAAAAACATGATTATATACATTAAAAATCATATCTACTTCATCAAAATGCCTATATTTTATTACAATAAGTGTTTATGTATTACTAACGGCTGAATAACAATAAAAAATATAAATAAAATAAATGCATTAAACGAGTTGGTTTTGACCACAATTATACACAGAATTTCATGTCATAGGATGAGTTATATTTTAATAAACTAAAGTAATGTATTATAAACTATTCGTTTAATCCCAAGAAAGGAATTTAAGTGTACATTATATTTTCGCTTCCGGAACCGGATTAAAAAAGTACGTCATACAGGCGCGAATTTTAAAAGAATTACAGTTGTTTGTTATATATTTCAGTACCTTGAAGCACAATTAATGAATGATGAGATAAATCGTTATTGGCGTTTATCTGAGAATTGATGATTGCTGTGAAACCTAGTAATAAATAAAATCGACGTTAACATTTTCAAAACTCGAAATATTTTTTTACTTATTCCAAGGTTGTCATTAATTATCAGGATTTCGTAATTATTTTCCTCATAAATTTAGTTTCCCTAATTCTTACTAAAAGTCCATATTTTTTGCATGGTCAACTAACTATAACTACTATTCAGAGATAGATCAAATCTATCTCCTCAAGAACTTCCTGTTTATTGTTAAACAACTACAATAGCAGATTTAAGTTCTCCATTCAACAATACATGATAGTTTCAACCATGTTCTACCATCCATCAATTAATAAAGTACCGGCATGTAAGTAATGTTTTATTTATTTGCTTATTTATTAATTTATTACAATCTAATAGACTATTTTATAACAATTTGTGGGTCTTACTTTGTCTGTTGAAACTTTTTATACCTTTTTATTCATTTTGAAAAACCACAGACATGTAATATTGGCATAATTATTGTAATTTTCTAACATCTACTTTGTTTATCTTTATTAGACAACACACTAACATGGGTTTATTATTATTTCATCGTTTATTTAACTTTGTATTGAGACCTGAAGATGCTTTGCATATTGTAGAAAGCGAAACCGGTCGTCTGATAGTTAAATTAAATTGATTGTGAGTAAGTCTTATTTATAATTTCTTTACCTAATTTTAGATTATTTTAAATTTTTGTATTTCTGAAGATAAATAGATAATTGGACTTTCCCGCACTAAAACTGTACCCTGTATATATTTATTGTACGGAAAGGTCATTGAAGACCTATTTTTTATCGACAATCTTTTGTAAAAAAGTGATTAGACAAGTTGTTTTGTTGTTTTACCTTATTACATGTTGATTTTGTATTGATAAGTAAGGTAAATGCAAAATGTCAAAAACCTATCAATGATGTGTTTTCAATATTTTATGTAAACAGATATTTAATTCTTAATGACAATAATAAACTAATGTTCTTAGTAATTTATTACAGATATCTATATAAGTTTGCGTATTGTTGCTTCAATATCATCATCATTTTCTTATTTTATTCTCATATGAAGTTGGTTTCCTCAATTATATTACATATGGAAAGATTTTGAGTCATTAACATAGTTTGCTTTCAAGGCCTGTCTACTTTCATTTTTCCTTAAACTATGGCATACAAAAGGGAACTTTTCCTTATATAAGTTAAATCTACTTAAATTATGTATTTTATTATTTAAATATTTTGTATTGTTATTTTAACCTCCTCTTCTGTCCATTGTCTTACTGGTGTATCATCTACAGCGGCTGTTCAGTTGAGATCCCATCTATTCCACGTTCTCCCATACAACAGTTAATCGATTTTAGGTTTACTCATTAGTGCTCCATCGCTACTTTTCAAATAACTGCTGTGATTTTATTAACATTTTACCATCCTTTTGACCTCTTGGTAAAATGACTATACTTCTATGTTTTGAAATTTTTCTTTTCTTTTATTTTTATCTCGTATTGCCTTTTCACCTTTCTGCATATCATCGTGGAGATGTTTATGTTAATAAAACCTTTCATTTTCTCGAGTTTCATATCAAAAAATATACTGGTTTGTTTCCTTTACCAAATATAATAATATTTCTTAATCTATTGTTCTTAATAATACAGCGAATAATTGTCTCTCGTTATTTGTAAAATCTCCTGAAATCTAATCCCAAAGGTCATAACAGTTTTGCATATGGAATCTGTGCTGGTGACATATTGAAGTTGCGAACGTCTTAGTTTACTTCCAACTTTTGCCAAGATGGTTTGATTAGAATTGTTCTGTAGAAATATTCTGTTCCAGTTGTATTCCTCTAGCCTTTCGAATTTGAGCATTCGAGCGTAATCAACGCATGTTTAAATGGTAAAAAAAATATTTCACTTCAATCTTTACTTTACTAAGATTAAAGTAAAATATTTTTTTTTTCACCATCAGAAAGTAGCGATTTTAGTGAACAAAATGTGGATCGACTTTTTTTAAAAAGGAGATATTTTGTGAGATTTTTCGATTGAAAATAAAAGTGCTTTTTCATAGTTAAATCAAAATAGAGAAGAACATAAATATTTTAAATCATTGAAATACAGTGTGTTTGGAACATAAAAAGTTAAGTTTGCACCAAATTTAAATAAAATTTTTTTTTTCGAAAATTTCAATTTTGAGATTATACAGAGTGGCCCAAAAATCCGGAAACGGCTAATTATCTCGTAAAATGCTTATCATAATTGTACAAATTTTGAGGTACGCCTATTTTCTGATACGGAGATTCCATATTTGATATTTACAATGTTGCCAGATTTGCCGTTTTTCTTATATTATTAGTAACTTTGGTTTTTCAAATACATCACCCTGTATATTCAGTCATTATTGGAATCTCTTATTCAATACGAGTGCAACCATATGTAACACTTATGATTTTATGTAATCTGGAAGGTCATAAATACATAAAACCGAAGTCTGGCAACGCCTAAATTGTTTCAATAACTTTTTTAATACTAACTATTTTCAAATACATTAAAACGTAACAATTGATAGTGTAGAACATTTTTTAACATAGTAGTTACGATATTAAGTGTTCAAAATGTGATCAATTTGTGAATTGACTGCACCCTAATCGATGGTAGAAGGCGTCTACCACATTTCTCCATGATTGTCTAGAAATTATTCGAGATTCATTGATAATTCGTTGCCTTAGCTCTGCAGGACTTGCTGGTTAAGTTTTTTAAACTGAATTTTTCAACTATCCCTAATAAAAATAATCTTTAGGATTGAAATCGGGTGAACGTGGAGGCCATTCAATTCTACCTTGCCTACCAATTTATCGTCCAGGAAATATCTCATCTAAATATCGCCGAACATTTACACCAACTATCTGACGTTAAATTTCTATCGACAAAAAATGACAAAATTGAATAAATAACTACTATCTCTGACCACACATTTAATTTTTGTGGTCTTTGAGTATGGTTTTCACGCATTCAGTCTTCAGTGTGAATTTACGTCACACCAGTACCTTAAATTGTGTCGATTTACACTTCCACACAGTGTAAAAGTGGCTTCATCGGAAAAACATATTCTGTTAACTAAATTTTAATAATTTTCAATTTTATCCATCATTACCTCAGTAAACTCTAATCTACGAACAAAGTCATCTTCACATAATTCTTGCAATAAGTTAATTTTGTATGATTTAAATTTATTTTTACGTAATAAACGTAAGACTAAAGAATGACCTACATCTTGTACTTGTGCAACCCTGCCTGGAAATGTATGTGGATCTTCAACAAAACTTTGCTTATATCTAAAGTTTTGTTGTCATTGATAACTCGTTTTGGTCAACCTGATCGGTATCTATCTTTTACTTCTCCAGATTCCTCAAATCGCCTTACAGTTTTTTGTACCGTCGTCTTATGAATAGGAGCACGTTTTAGAGAACGGCATTTTAGAGAAGCAATTTAAATTGCAGAACTTTTTGAACCACAACTACTATCAATTTAAGGTCATAATTTAAATGGTGAACAAATGTCAAAATCACAGCATTCTCCATTTAAATATTTAAATTTATTAAAATCTAGTGATTTTAAAGTGAACATATGGTTGAACTCGTATTGAATAGCTGAACTCGTGTGAAATTCACACTGAATGCGTGAAAACCATACTCAAAGACCACAAAAATGAAATGTATGGTCAGTTATAGTAGGTACTTATTTAATTGGGCCATTTTTTATCGAAAGAAATTTAACGTCAGATAGTTGGTGTAAATGTTCGGCGTTATTTAGATGAGATATTTCCCGGACGATAAATTGGTAGACAAGGTAGAATTGAATGGCCTCCACGTTCTCCCGATCTCAATCCTAAAAATTATTTTTATTAGAAATACTTGAAAAATTTAGTTTACAAAACTTAACCAGCAAGTCTTGCATAGCTAAGGCAATGAATTATCGATAAATCTCGAATAATTTCTAGACAATCATGGAGAAATGTGGTAGACACATTCTACCATCGATTAGAGTGCTGTCAACTCACAAATGGAGCACATTTTGAACACTTAATAACGTAACTATTATGTTAAAAAATATTCTAAACTATCAATTGGTACGTTTTAATGTATTTGAAAATAGTTAGTATTAAAAAATGTATTGAAACAATTTAGGCGTTGCCAGACTTCTGTTTTATGTATTTAAGACTTTCCAGACTAAATAAAGTCATAAGTGTTACATGTGGTTGAACTCGTATTTAATAGGTGATTCCAATAATGACTGAATATACGGGGTGATGCATTTGAAAAACCAAAGTTATTAGTAATATAAGAGAAACTGAAAATCTGGCAACATTGCTAATACCAAATATAGAATCTCCGTATCCCAAAATAGGCGTATCTTAAATTTTGTATAATTATGTCTAGTAATTTACGAGATAATTAGCCGTTTCCAGACTTTTGCGCCACTCTGTATATGTGAAAAAGTGTAAAAATAAAAGTTTAAGATATTTTTATTACCTCCAATTTTACCATTTACCTTTGATTTTTCCATTTGGCTTATAGTTACGCCCAAAATCGTGATAAACCGTTTTTTACCTTTGAAAATTCACCCTTTTTCACTTTCCTATCTCAGAACATGCGTACATTTCTTTTAGTTTAATTTTTGTTACATTTGCTCGTGTGCTATTTTTTTCTTGGTCCCAAAAATTATCAGCTCTAGCCCTAGGCTAGGATTCATAATTTTTTTGGTGTATTTACAAGAATACAATTTCGAAAGAGGCAAATACATAATAATACTGATTCTTATCGAGCCAAATTCATTCCACGTGCGCCAGAACATCTGTTTACATGGCGCCACTGTATTGTTACATAAAAGTAACGCTAGGAGCTAATGGCTTGAGTATAGCTTATTTAATTTGTCATTGAATTATTCTGAATTATTGTTCGAAAACTATTTCTAAAACAAATTCTTTATTAGACGCTTAAAAGCTCTGAATTCTGATCAAATTTTTTTGATGTGCTTGATCCTCATACTATTCTAAACTCACGCATGTAATTTCAAGATAGGCAAAATGACTTCAACCTAAATCTCGACAAAATACTTAATATTCGCTGAAATTAAATAAATAAAGATTCTGATGAGATTGAGATCTCAATTTAATAGTTTTCTTCCTATATCTGATGTTGCTTAATTACTCATTTATATATTACACCGTCTGCGGTTCAAGTGGTACATGTGGTATATAGATACAGCCATTAGATATGGAACAGAACTAGATGTACTCATTTATAAAAGAATATCAATTAAGTGCACCGAAACTAGTCGTTTTCCCTTAACGCCTGTCTTGATTTCCTCTAAGGTTAGTATTTCTTATTACATCTAAAATTTAAATTAAAATATTTTTGCTCTTACATTTCTCATTTGATACTTTGGTTTAGTTTATTGTATTAAATAACTAACTATAACGACTAACTATTTCTGATTGTGGAAGTAGCTTGATATTTTGTAACAAAAATACCAGTTTTTCTCTTAATTGCTTACATGTAATTTTTTAAACTCCTATAACATTTATATAACATGGTTTTATTGGTCAAAATATTTCATGATGATCTAGCATGTTTTTTTGTGGAAAAACATCTTACTTTTTAAGTGCCATATCAGCTGTGAACGTTGACTATTAGTTTGGCAATAAGGATTTTGCTTACTGCACTTTTAAATAGTTCGTCCCATGTGAGTTTGAACCATTTTTGCAGATTTTGGAGCCACGAATATATACTTCTTCTACCTGGCCCTCACCTGTTGTCTATTTTTTCTGGATAATTACTTAAAGTAAGCGGTACTTATAGTGTCTCAATATGTGGCCTAGATATTTTGTGGCCCAGTTTTCATTCTGGTTTTACAATCCTACTCCCGAACAAGGAATCTTGTTCTGGGTCCTTCTTTTCTTCTCTGGTCAATAGGTCTCTCAAGGAGCATTTTTCTTACTGAATTGGGTATTTAAGAAGGAGATTGCAACTTATGCGGTTAATCTCTGCGGTAATATTATTATTTTCAGTATTAACGAGAGCTCGTTCACTCGTTAATGTTGAATTCGTTAATTAACGGTAATTTGTTTAGTAAACAAATTTGTTCACTGCTTCGATTACGCAATTTTTGAATTGGGATTTGTGGTTGCGTGCTTATTTTCATCTACTTAGTTTTCTTGGTGTTTATTATTAAACCCAATTTGTAATTGGTTCTATTAGTTCTACATACGCCTCTCTTACAGCGTTTTCCCTTTTACCAGTAATATTGATATCATCAGCATAGTAGCAAGAATTTGCACTGATTTGTTATATATTGAGCCGATGGTCGTAATTTGTGAAATACGTAATACTTTTTTAAAGCCAGATTAAACAGTATACAGGAGAGGGTCTCCCTGGCACTGCGGGTTATTTGTTTTACAAGATTCAAACAGTTCCACCTAGATTCGAACTTTTTCCAGAGTTAGTTTTGTTAAATTTACTAACTCATTTGATACCCCTAGCTCTTTTATTGCTTTTAACATTTCTTTTCCATTTACCTAGTCGTAGGCTGCTTTGTAGTCTATCAGTACATGATGAGTATCTATACCATATTTCAGTGTCTTTTCTAAAATTTATCTTATGACTGCAAACCTATGAATTATCGATTTATAACCCCTGAAACCATTCTGGCATTTTCCTACTATTCGTTCTGCATAAAGTGCCATACAGTGGCATAGTATTGTGGAAAATATTTCATAAACATTTACAAGCGTAACTTGTCTGTGCTTTGAGCATTCAAAGATATCTCCTTTTTGTATGGTAATTTATTTTAAGTATTCCATTCATTGCGGAGAGATTTCTGTGTCCATATTTTTTCTATGAGCTACTGTAGTGCCATTACTGTTTAATGGCCACCTTCTTTAAATAGTTCAGCTGGGAGACTATATACTCTGGGTGATTTGTTTCTGGCTAGTTTTTGAACTGGTCTAGAAGGAATACTGGTCCCACTAGTGTGGAGGGCTGGCTCGCCTTCGTAGATTCACGAGAAGGTAAGGAACTTCGGAATAGGGGTTAAGGACTTCTAGGTCTCAAGTCCTGTAAGAGTTTGAGTCTATGGGCTTACTTTAGAAGCCGGATAAATCTATAAGCCGAAATGTGGTACTCTTTTGGTCTCTGTCTGAATCGGTCGGAAGGAACATAAAAATCAATTTTAGAGTCTACAAATGTATCGAATATACTATGTGGTTTACAATTAAGTTAACAAGCTGTCAGATATAATTAACAATAACTCGTTCGGCGCGAAGGGAGACGAGAAGAGATCTTAGCAAGAAAGTAAAGGGGTGACAATCTGTAATAATATAATTTACTCGGGTTAGTATATAGAATTTTGTTACCTTTCGCGTATTTAGGCTCTAGCTAATGATACGCCCTTCAGTTCCTCTGGAAATCGGATTTTTTTCAGTACCCGACACTTATACGGAACTATACCCCGTCGAAATATAACAATCGTGCGTAATCCGCACCTGGTTCCGACTCTCGTATTAACAACCCAGCCTGAAGACACCGACTGCCTGCGCGTACGGGACGCTATCGCGTCCGACCCGATGCCGGCAACTGGATACTGCCTGAGCGACCAGTCACGGTGCCCCGCTATTACTAACTGCCTCCGCCGTACTACCCCCGCTTGGCCACTTTAGTTTGGTTTGTATCAACGCGTGTCCTCATTGACCGATTGTAGTACCAAGGTTGCGTTTTCGCTGAGTTAGTAATGCTATGCTTCATTTGGGTCACAAGCGGTGTTATTTTTACAACAATAGTTTCTGTTTGACGTGCTCTTTCTACGTTTAAACAATTATTAAACAATGCACTAACTAGGTCAATTTCTTTCTGTAATTTAAAATGTATACTTTACTGTATTAATTATCCCTTATTTGATTTGGAATATATAATTATCATTAAAATGATAATTATTCTCCCCTATGCTACTAACCTTTATTTTAATTCTTTACTTTCTTGCTATGTTTACATTACAAAAAGACAACAACAGAGGAAGAAATTACACAAAGATTAGGACAAACAAAAACAGCAATCAGACAAGTTAACTCAGTATGGTGGAATAGACACCTAAATATGAAGACAAAAACACAGATTTATAAAACATTAGTGCGAAGTATTATGACATATGGGGCTGAAAATTGGATTATAAACAAGAAAAACAGCAGTAAGATAGTAGTAACAGAGATGGAATGCCTTCGAAGATACTGCAGAGTAACAAGAATGAATAGAAAAAGTAATGACGAAATAAAGCAAAGAACATCAATAGAAACAGACATACTAATATATAGAACAAAAAAGACTAAAGTGGTATGGACATGTAAGGAGAACTAGCGACAGCAGATGAATAAAAAGAATAACCAAATGGAGCCCCATAGGAAGGAGGAAAAGAGGACTACCCCAAAGATCCTGGAGGAACGAAGTAGACGACGTCATGAGTTAGAGAGGCCTAAACGATGGAGAATGGGATAACAGAGAGAGATGGAAACGGTTGAGCGAGGGAAGGCAGTGAATACTGTAGAATCCCTGAATATATATACTATAAATAAGCTAAGACTACATAAAATAAAGAATAAACAACTGAAACATATTTGTTTGTTTGATTGTTTGTTTATTAGTTTTTGTTATTGTGTTTCAATTGTTCTTTGTTTGTTTCATGTTGTTGTAGCTGGTAGTTTTTAATATTAATAAGACTAACGTACTGGGGCCTGATAATGGGGCATATATTGTAAGCCTTGAAACTGGTAGCCCAAAATTTACAAACATTAAATAATAAACACTACTTAATATTACGAGTATTGATTCATTTCCCATATACTGATATTATGGACTCACATTGGCAACCTTTTTACCATTTGAAAATATTTCTATGTTTGAGAATCACATTAATTTAGCTGTTTTTTTACATTATTGGTACATATTGTACCTAAATAATGCATTTGTAAGGTTTGGGAGTTTAACGATGGCCTTTCTAGGTAATTGTTGGAATATTTCGTATGTTATTAGGTCAATTTCCAGAGCCTCTTCGGGATTTACATTGTTTTTGATTTTTCTTCTTCTTCTTCTTGTGGTGTCTATCCGTTACGCATGTTGGCTACAAGCATGGCAATTCTAAGTTTATTGACCGCAGCTCGAAATAATCCTGAATGTTTTTATATACTTTGGTTATTTCTTTAGGGAAGTAGGTTATTTTCGTTTCGTGTTTTTGGATATATTCACCAATTATAAAGCAAACAGATTTGCTTTTTGTTTTCCGTCATGTGCTCAACTTCCATTTTCTTTTCCAATTGGAGGACTTTGTTGTGTTGGTTTTTTTATTCTTTTTGAACAAGTCCACAACCCGTAGTCACTTGTTTCATCATCTGACAGATCGTTTAGGTATTGGTTTATTGATTCATTTTTGACTATATCGATTTATCTTTTTAGTTGTTGAGTGAGGTTACTTAATACATTTTTATTTTCTGCAGTTCTGGTTTTTCGTCATGTTTTCCTAGCTTT